>CM065380.1:46910000-47097500 GCA_033060915.1 Euryodendron excelsum | reverse complement strand
GGGGGGGGGGGGGGGGGGGGGGGGGGGGGGGGGGGGGGGGGGGGGGGGGGGGGGGGGGGGGGGGGGGGGGGGGGGGGGGGGGGGGGGGGGGGGGGGGGGGGGGGGGGGGGGGGGGTTGGGGGGGGGGGTTTGGGGGGGGGTGGTGGGGGTGGGGGGGGGGGGGGGGGTTGGGGGGGGGGGGGGGGGGGGGGGGGGGGGGGGGGGGGGGGGGGGGGGGGGGTTGGGGGGGGGGGGGGGGGGGGGGGGGGGGGGGGGGGGGGGGGGGGGGGGGGGGGGGGGGGGGGGGGGGGGGGGGGGGGGGGGGGGGGGGGGGGGGGGGGGGGGGGGGGGGGGGGGGGGGGGGTTTTGGGGGGGGGGGGGGGGGTGGGGGGGGGGGGGGGGGGGGGGGGGGGGGGGGGGGGGGGGGGGGGGGGGGGGGGGGGGGGGGGGGGGGGGGGGGGGGGGGGGGGGGGGGGGGGGGGGGGGGGGGGTTGGGGGGGGGGGGGGGGGGGGGGGGGGGGGGGGGGGGGGGGGGGGGGGGGGGGGGGGGGGGGGGGGGGGGGGGGGGGGGGGGGGGGGGGGGGGGGGGGGGGGGGGGGGGGGGGGGGGGGGGGGTTTGGGGGGGGGGGGGGGGGGGGGGGGGGGGGGGGGGGGTTGGGGGGGGGGGGTTTGGGGGGGTTTGGGGGTTGGGGGGGGGGGGGGGGGGGGGGGGGGGGGGGGGGGGGGGGGGGGGGGGGGGGGGGGGGGTTTGGGGGGGGGGGGGGGGGGGGGGGGGGGGGGGGGGGGGGGGGGGGGGGGGGGGGGGGGGGGGGGGTTTTGGGGGGGGGGGGGGGGGGGGGGGGGGGTGGGGGGGGGGGGGGGGGGGGGGGGGGGGGGGGGGGGGGGTGGGGGGGGGGGGGGGTGGGGGGGGGGGGGGGGGGGGGGGGGGGGGGGGGGGGGGGGGGGGGGGGGGGGGGGGGGGGGGGGGGTGGGGGGGGGGGGGGGGGGGGGGGGGGGGGGGGGGGGGGGGGGGGGTGGGGGGGGGGGGGGGGGGGGGGGGGGGGGGGGGGGGGGGGGGGGGGGGGGGGGGGGGGGGGGGGGGGGGGGGGGGGGGGGGGGGGGGGGGGGGGGGGGGGGGGGGGGGGGGGGGGGGGGGGGGGGGGGGGGGGGGGGGGGGGGGGGGGGGGGGGGGGGGGGGGGGGGGGGGGGGGGGGGGGGGGGGGGGGGGGGGGTTTGGGGGGGGGGGGGGGGGGTTTGGTGGGGGGGGGGGGGGGGGGTTGGGGGGGGGTTTGGGGGGGGGGGGTTTTTTTTTTTTATTGTGGGTTTTGTTTTGGGGGGTATTGGGTATTTGGTGTTTGGTGGGGGGTGGGGGTGTTAACATTTTGGGGGGGTTTGGGGGGGGGTGGGGGGTGGGGGGTTGGTTTTGGGGGGGGGGTGGGGGGTTTGTGGGGTGTGTGTGGGGGGTTGGTTTTTTAATTTTAGGGGGGGTTTGTATGTGGGGAAATGGGGGGGTTTGGGTTAAGGTTGGGGGAGTTTGTTGGGGGGGGGTTTGGTGTAATTGGGAATGGTTGAATGGGGGGTTGTTGGGTTTTTATGGTTGGATGTTTTGCCCTTTTGTTGGTGTGGCCCACCAGGGGGTTGGGTATTGGGGGGGGGGGTGGGGGGAAGGGTGGATTCGGGGGGGGGGTTTAGGTTTTGGGGGGGGGGATTGGGGTTTTTGGTTAAATTGGGGGGGTGTTAAGAGGATTGGGGGGGGGAGGGGGGGTTTTTTCTTGACAATTAATAATATTTGGAGGGGGTTGGGGGGTGGGTTTTGGATGGGGGGGTTGGGGGGAGGGGGGGGAAGGGGGGGGGGGGAGAAGGGGGGTATTGTTGAGTTTTAGTTTTATGGGGGGTGTTTTTTGGGTGTTTTGGGGATGTTTTGGTTTGAAGGTGGGGGGGTGTGTTTGTTTTGGTTTTTTAAGGTTGGGGGGGTTTGTTTTGGGGGATTAGGTGTGGGGGGGTTTTTTGGAAATGGGGTAGGGGTGTTGTGTATGGTGGAAGGGTTTGGGGATTTGGGGGGTTTTGGGGTTTTTATAATGTTTTTTTGGGGTGGGTTGGTTTTTGGGTGGGGGAAGTTGAACTTTTTTTTGGTTGGGGTAAGATGGGTTTTGGGGTGGTTTTTGGGGGGTTATTTCAATAAAGTAGGGGTGGGGATTGGGGGGGTTTAAAATTGGGGTTTGGGGTGTGGTGGGGGGGGTTTTTTTTGGATTTAGGGGGGGGGGGTTAATGGGGGGGGGAAAGGGAGGATGGTTTTTGGATGTTTTAAATGTTGGGTTGTGATGGGGGTTTATTGTGGGGGAGGTGGGTTTTGGGGGGGGGGTTTTGGTTTTGGGGGGGGGAATTGGGAGGGGATGGTGGGGTTTTTGGTTGGGGGTGGAGGAAATTGTAGTGTGGTGAGTGGGGTTTTTTGGTAAATGAATTTGGAATTGGGTGATTTTAGGTGTGGTTTGTTGGGTTTTTTTGTTTTCAGGGGTTAGGGGTATGGGTTATGGGTGATGGGGGTGGGGGGGGGGATGGGTTTTGAAAGTGTGGGGGGCAAGGTATTTTGGGGGGGTGATAGTTGGGGTTTGGGTTTGGGGGGGGGGTTGGGGTTATGTTGTTTTTTGGTTTGGGGGGGGTGGGGGGGGGGTTTGGGGTGTTGGGGGGGTTTGGAGTTGGTTTATGATTTTATGAGGGGGGGGATAAACATTTTTGGTTTTGGATTAGTTGGGGGGTTTTAAAGTGGTTGGGGATTTAAAGTGTGTTTTGGTGGTAGGGGGGATTATTGGGGTTTGGGGGGGGGGGTTGTTTTGAGGGGGGGGGGGGTGGGGGGGGTTGTTTTTTTGTTGGATTGAAGAATGGGGGTTTTTTTTTGGTATGGGGGGGGAGTTTTTGTATATGGTGGGGGGTGATGGTTTGATAATTTGGGGGGGGTTTGATGGTTTTAAGTTTGTGATGTTTATTTTTTTGGATTAATTTGGAGTTTTTGGGGGGAAGGGAGTGAAAGGTGTGATTTTGGGATAATTTGTTAAATGTTGAGAAAGCATTTTGAAGTGGGGACTATGTGTTTTTTGTGAGTATTTGTTAGGGTTGGGGGGGGGAATGTTTTTTTGGATATTTTTTTGGTAGATTTTAAACTTAATTGGTGATTTGGTTTTATTGTTGAGGGGGTGGTTGGTGGGGTGTTAAGTTGGGAGGGGGGGTGTTAGTTTATTTTGGGGGGGATTTATTGGGTGGATTAGGGGTTTAGAGGGGGTTGGGAATGGGTAATTTTGGTTGGTGTTTGGAGGGGGGGTTTGGGGGGGGGTTTTTATTGGTGGGGGGGGGTTGAGGTGGGTAGGGGGTTTTTGGGAGGGGGGTAGTGATAGGTTAGGAAGGTTGATATGTGGTGGAGGTGGAATGTGGTGGGGATTTGAAATTGTTTGTATGGTGGTGGAGGTGGTAGTTTGTAGTGGTGGGGGTGAAGGGATGGGATTTGTAGGTTAGGGGGGGGAATGTTTTAGTGGGTTTGTGGTGGGGTTTGGTTGGGGTGGGTGGGAGATTTGTATAAGGGGGTTTGGAGGAAGGTTGTGGTGGGAATTGGGGGGGGGAGGGTTTTGGGGGGAAGAGGTTGGTGGGGTGATTTGGGGTTAGTAAGGAGGAGGTGGCGATGGGGGGGGTTGGGGGGTGGTTTAGGGGGTGTTAGGTAGGTGGTGGGAGGGGGGGGGGTGGTGATTTAGTAGGGGGGATTGGTAGATTGGGTTTGGGGTTTGGGGGTGGGAGTGTGGAGTTGGTGGGGAGTGGGAGGGGTAATGAGGGGTGATTTTTATTTTGGTAGGGGGGGGGGATGGGGATGGTGTGGGGAAATTGGATTGAAGTATTTAGGGTGGTGGAGGGATTTATTGGGGGTGGGGTTTAATAGTAAGGGGGGGTGGGGAGGTGGTGATGGTGATGGGGGAGGTGGTGATTTGTAGTAGTAAGGCTTGTCGTCGGCTGCTACATGCATGTGTGTGGCTAACAAACATATTGCCAAGGCACATAGTGCCCTCGGCCAAGAAGTGGCCATTTCCCAGTAGCTTGAATAGGCTACCGGAAACTCTTACAATATAGGAATACTTCTTAGGCTTTTTACCCTCAAAGACTACTACTTCTTGATGATTCTACAAAAGGGAGGAATAACCTTTATATAATGATCCCACCAATTAGTGTAGCATTTGTTTAAACAGATTATGAAGCTTCCACCCTCTTAACAATTAATTTTCTTTTTTAAAACACAAATTCTTCTCATTTTCCACAAACCATTTTTGTACATAAGCCAAGAAACATTCGATACCCACAATGCTTTGACTTTTGAGGACGAGATTGACCAGGTAATTTGTCTGGGGTTAGATAAGCAACTTTCCAATTTGTTGTGTGCCCCTGCAGTTTTCTGAAATGTGACAGTTGGCCTAGGAGGTGGTTTAGTTTTGTAACTACATGCACTTAGTTGCGTTTGTATTCATAATTAGGAAAGATTATTGCTCTCGTGGTAGAGAGAGAGAGAGATGGTAAGTTTAAGTCACTTTAATTACCTACTACATAAAATTTAAGTCTCTTTATTAATTAAAAACTTCGACATGAACTTAGTCCGTTAAACTGCCTTTTAGTTTCTTTACCCATCAACTCCTCTTACACTGTTAATATATATCAGCATGACCATTTTTCTTCTCTCCAAACAAAAAAAAAAAAAAGGTAAGAAAGAAGGAAAGAAATATATGTCAACAACTATGAGGAAAATCTATTGCAGCACAGCTTATGCTAACAATGGTCTAAACACCAATTGTAATGCAGCCTAAATTACAATCCAGCATCGTGCTTTTCGCTTTTCAACTGGATGCAATGAACTCATTTTCAATTGCTTCGTAGCTACTAATTCGCACCTACTACTAATTAATTAAGAAGTCAATTTCATGAGATGATCACTCTTTGAATGACATTCAGTTTTGACTTGATCTTCAGATGATTTTTTAAACAAATGTATGAATCAGCTACCAATAAACTAAAAGCAGTATTTTTCTTAAGTAATTTGTGAAGAAGAAAACCTTGTACTTAGTAAGAAAGATTCAAAGGCATGCTGCTACATTATTCTCAATTTACCCTATGTATATATAATCCAAAGCGTGTTTCTGCATGTTAATAATTTAGTACAAGTTGTAATGAACAATTCAAATATTAAGATCCTACTAAATTATTTTAAAAAGAAAATCGGGGTAATAACAAACCAATGGAAATCTCGGTTATTTACTAACAAAACTACCAAAAATCCAAAAATAAGAGGTAAAACTACTGAAATATGAGGCTAATTTGTCAATGCCGTCCAAACAGATCAATGTTGAAATTTCATCTTTGGTGAGTTGTTGAGGCAAAGTATGAACTGGTCAGCTCATTGAGAGTAAGTCATGCAGCAAAATTTTCAAAATACATTCATTTATTTACTAAAGAAACTGTCCGCAACAGCAGATTGATTAAATGGAGGTCACTAGGCACTAGCAGAGTCAAAACTGTTTACCATGTCCAACCATTAATAAATAAAAAAATGTTAAGAACAGTTTGTCATTACCCCAAAAAATAGGAAAAGAAATGGTCACTCTTCCTCAAGATGGAAGGTTCCAACGATCGAGTCTTAATCATAATTATCAATATCGTTTTGTACCAACTGGCACGTAGCAGACAGGAAATAGTACAAAAGAGAGACAATTCCGTTCCACGTATCTGTATTGGCATGTACCGGACTGTACCAAAAAATTTGAATTGTACCGAAACTTATGTATATTATTCCAAAATTGTTAATCCTTTATACTTTTAGGATAAATGTCTATTGTTAGACATGTTCTTAACAATGCTTATCTTTTTAAGTCTAGCATGTTTATATTGTGCCAAAATAGTTTGGTGTTCAACAATACTTAATATAGGTCTAAGAAGCACGGATACAAACATGTATCTGTTTGTATCCAGATACGGACACTGGACTCGGTATTTTCAAAAAAATAAGAACACAAATACAAAAAAAACACGGCAAAAAAAATATTTTTAAAACAAAATGAAAACAACTAAATAAGTTCACACTTATAATACAACAACTAATAAGTTAAGGATTTGACGAATTGAATTTGGGTGTTTTATGTTCTGGAATTTTAAAATTTTGAAATTTATAAATTAGACTTATTTAATACTTTTAATAATAACATTTTAATCCCGTCATGTCCCAAAATGTGTCCAACTAATAGACACCCATATCCGCGATGTATCTAAGAAATGTCTACTAAAAAAAATATTAATAAAAATATTAGACACGCCAATTAGCGTGTCCAAACGTTCCGGCGTATTCGAGGAGTATGTGTATCGGACACGGATACAGCATGCTAAACAAAGTGTTCGTGCTTCATAGATATAGATAGTGCCCTATTTATACACCAAATTCTATAAGTAAATCTACATGTTTTAACACTACATAATATATCTAGCGATAAATTGAAGATAATATCTAAAACTCTCCAATACCATTACATATTGTACCAATGATACAAATTGTACACTGAACAAAAATTGTAGACCAACATGTACTGAATTGACAACTATGATACTGATGGTAAGATATAGAGCAAGATTCATCTGCTGCAATCCAATTATTTGGCAAACAAAACATCCACCGAGAGAAAATGAGAGAGAACCAAAAGAAAAAGGAAGAAAAAAAAAGGAAAAGAAATGGTCACTCTTCCTCAATATCGTACTGGACCAAATGTTACATAACTGACAGAAATAGTACAGAAGAGAGACAATTCCATTCCACATAATGTTTATGTCGAATTGTACCAAAAAATTTTTGAATTCTACTGAATCTTATGTAAATTATGCCAAAATTGTTAATTTCTTTTATACTTCTACAATAAATGTCTGTTGAAACTTATGTTGGCCATGTACTTCACAGTGGATATGTATTTCATCTTTTTATTTATATACTTGCGTTGGATAGCATGTTTATATTGTGTCAAAATAGTTTGGCAGCGAACAATACTTAATATAGGTAGTGTGCTATTGATATACCAGATTCTATATGTAAATATACATTTTTTAACAACGACGATAAATTCAAAATAGTAGCTGAAACTCTCTATTATCAGAACACACAGCACCAATAACAAAAATTGTACACTGAAAAAAATTTGTACCCATACAGAATTGACAACTATGATACTGATGGTAAGATATAGAGCAAGATTCATCTGCTGCAATCCAATTATTTGGCAAACAAAACATCCAGAGAGAGAAAATGAGAAAGAACCAAAAGAAAAAACATGGGCAATGAGATATTCAAATTGATCATGAACTTGTGGAAAGGTAATAATTTCAACCAACCTCCAGCTTTTCTCACAATTTACTGACGATATTAGGAGATCCATTTCTCTAGTTTCTTTGAATTGTTCTGTCGTTTGGGCAGCAGGGAACATGTCACAAGTTTATCTTTTATCACAACAGCAGAAAATGTCTGTATGAACTTCAACTACTCGTAAATTTACATTGCAATTATCCATTTAAGCATAATCATGTCATATTTGTGGCAACAATCGTGGCTGGACTTACAGAAAAACATACAACATAGCCAAACCAGAATATGCCCATTGTGATTTCCAGTGTAAACTAAATAAGTACACAATGCAGAAAATATAGCTTCAGACGCTAAGTTTGGGGCGGAAATCTGAGTTAACAAGTGGTGAGATAAACTCATCTGTACAAGCCATCCGAATCCTTTCAGGTGTTGCCGGATTATCAAGAGGAAACCAGCCTTTGTACCCTGCTTCTGCTCTTGCAGCTATAATGGCATCTTTGATGGCAAAAAAGGCTGCCGAAGCAAGAAAGAAGGGAGGCTCACCGACAGCTTTGGATGAATGGATGGCCTTCACGTTTGGAGCACCCTGTCAATTGGAACCAAAAAAACCGTACACAATTGAAATCATAGTAGCACTTGGAATAGAAATAGGCAAAAAAAAAAAAAAGGTCGATGAAATAGTAGCAGATGTAGTCAATGAAATTATAGGAAAATATATAAATCGAAGGTCAAAACCAATGATGATAACAATCTGTAAAATCACAAACCCCAAACAACCCCCCCCCCCCCCCCCCCCCCCCCAAAAAAAAAAAAAAAAAAAACAGAAAAATAAAAAAGAGAAAATGAATAAAAAATATATTTAAAAATTCTTTTTTTTTTTTTTGTACAACGGAATTAAAAAATTCTTTCGTTACACACAGTCTTATGCATTCTGAACACCAAACCAGGGATTTTTTTATTTGGTAAGCTATTTTTGTGATACTGTGCGAACGTCAATTGAGATGGTTTGGATTAATACATGAAGTTGAGTTGAATAACACGTTTCATTAGTTCTTGGATCATTTCCTTTTTATTTCTTTTTTCAAATTCAATTTCATAGTTGATTTTGTAGTTGTTGAGAGGCAGTACAATTTTAACTGTCACCAGGCCACTCATTTTTTTTTTTTTATCTATTATCATTATTGTTTTCTGAATAAAAACATACATGACAGAAATTCACCCTGCTCTGGATGTGCATGCATTTTTCATGTTTCACTATCTTTTTATCTTTCTCTTCATTTACACTTGCGAGAGGCCTTCACTGAAGGGCATTTGCAAAGTAAAAGAGAGACAGTTTAAGTGTGAGATGATTCCGGAACATATATTAATTAAAAAAAACCTGTAAACTTCCACCAAATTTTGTACTTGAAAGAAAGGGGGCCAAATTTGATTAGTGTTCCACTTGCCAACACACCATGTTAACAATGTGTGCAGCACACTTAAGAGTTTGTTAGCTTTAGAAATACAAATGGATGGCCTTTAATTCATGTTTTCAAATGTTTCCTCATGTTTCTAATTTTTTTCTCCGTTTCCATTGTGTTTCTTAAGCGTTCCCGTTTCAGAGCCAACAGAAACAATGCACCGAAATGAAATTTTGATCCTTGGGAGTGTTGTAGGTTTAGAGTTCAAAACCGAACCACTGTAGATCTTGTTATGGTATTTTCTTCTCTCTCTCTCTCCCTCTATCTATAATTGCATGTGATTTGCATGCTTAATCTCTCACAAATTTTACTTGTAATTTAATTATAGATTTCACCTTTGAATATGCCCATTATATCTGCAAGTGAAACAAACCTGCTCTCTGAAGTTTTGAGTCTGCTCCTTTTTTATTTTGAGTTTACTGAGTGCACTGTTGAGTTAAATTGTTTTTCTATTGGAACATGTTTTTGAGAGACCCAACTTACCCCTCTTGGGTTGCTTATCCAGGTCAACACTACCTTCTGAAACACACATGTTTCCATTAAATTTCAAAGCAAAAGAACATATTAACATTAATCTGTCTCATTGTTCCTTCTATTGAGGAAAAAACAAAAACAAAAGGAAAAGGAAAAAAAAGAAGAAGAAATAACAAAGAGCATGAAGAGTCTCCAGAAAAAGGAATGCAAGAACAGCAACAGCAATTATACACATCCTTAGTGTCAAAGAAGCAACAATGGGATTTCCAATGAGTAGACAATATGAGTTAATGGGTCCCTTGGACATCACATGTACATTAATCAACTTATGGAGCCTTACAAACTATCTGAAATTGAGTCAGTATTCCTTAAAATTGATGAAGGCATATAAGGACTTGACAAAAACCTCATATATAATTTTGGTTACTAAGTTGCAGTTCTGGGTTGTGATTTCAATATTGCAAAGAATTCTTTATTACACCCATATCCACTTGTTTGTACTAATCTAAAACACTAGAAATAATTTCATTGCTATGGGATATCCAAAACAACTAGGAGTCATATTGGGTTTACCTTTAGAAGTGAAACACTGAATTTGAAAGGAACATCATTCAGAGAAGGAATTTTGTAACTTCCAGGCCCACATGTATACAAAAAGCCAGGTGGAATCCACTTATGAGCTGCATCGCCCCATTTTAGCTCTTCCAAGGCTATCCATCCCAACCCTTGTATAAATGCTCCTTCAATCTGTACGAAAATTACCATATTATCAGAAGACACCATTTCCCCATGTAATGATAATTAAACCACTGAGAAAGTTTTGGCTCGTCCAAGGATTGCTTAATAAATCATTCTACAGCATTTGCACATGCAAAGAGAACAACCTATTGAGAAAAAGTCGTCCCAACTTTCAGGTGCAAGTACATAAAATGTAATGATAAGTAAGCCATATATAGGAATGACTACTTTGGATTAATACAATTATACTTAATAGATCGCAATAGCCAATATAAGTTAGCTGGTATATGTCAGACAGAAGATCAAACACAGATTCTAGAAGTCTATGAGACAAGACACTGAATCGGTGGGATGTTCATTCACGCAAAATAACAAGCTCTGAGATAGCTTATTTATTGGACTTGAACATTGAGGGGGGCACCAGTAGAGATTAGAAAAATGTGAACTAAATAGATCCCAAAATTTTTTAACTTATTCAGAATGCAACTATAGTGCATTGAACAAGCACTGTTCTCCAGTACAACGTTAGGAATAACACGTGCATCACACACAAGCCAGAGTCAAGCATAAAATACTCATGGCTATCGAGTCTGTTTAATAGTTCTCTACTCGAGATTTGATTGGCAAAATTGGTTGTTGCATCCCACTTAGGCCTCATTAAATTCATGCTGAATTTAATAGGGTCCAAGCTTTAAGAAAGCCTATCGTATGCAATACAAGCAAAGCAGCAAACAGCTCTGCAGTATGCTAGCAGGAATGATGCCGACGAAATTACTACGAACCAAAGTTTATAAGTTTACTTGAAATAAACAAAGAGTCTGAAACCCAATCCTTCCACGATGTTGAGGGCTAAAAGTCCAAGCAAAGCACAAAACAGCACCCTTTGAGTTGGGACAGAATCCAAGCAGAAATACACACAGAATAGGAAATCTTGCCACCAAGAAGAAACAATTCTGATCTATAAGTTCAAAATTCTTAAATGCCAAATTTGAGGCTGAAAGTCCACAACTTTGACAATAATTCCTCGTAGAAACTGTTTTGGCATTGATATTCCACCCATGTGTCATATAAGACTTTCCTAGGTGGTCTATCTCATACCAGTATGTAGAAGACAGGCCAGTGTCAAAATAACAGGAAAAGATTCATGGGCAGATTAGGATCTCATATTTTTATTCTTTTTAGCTGCATACATGCTTAATACACTCAATCTATCATCTCTAATGCTTTTTCTCTATCCTTGGGAATTTTGGATTTCAATTGGGACTAGCAATTTTCTGTACCCCTAAATAACAAGCAAAATCAGTATTACCTTTTACTATATAATCTTCCAAAATCAAGGACCCGTTTGGTTCCGGTCCTGTTATCTATTCTCTGGTTTTGATTCTTGAAATCACGTTTGGCATGCGGTATTTTGATCTCAGTTTAGTGAAACCAGACCAAAACGACGGGAATTTTGAGAACAATAAAAAGATGTTCTCAATGGTATTGACCTGGTTTTGTAGAAAATTTTGAAAATATGGGGATATGTTTATTGTGCACTTAAACTCCTCTCCACATATTCCTCACCTACCAATCTTTCTCAATCACCACTCTACCTGTGCCGTTAGTCTTCCTAAAGTTCTCAGATATGTTTCACCCTCATATATATTTAGACCGTGATTGTTTTGCTGTGAGATCTAGCCTTTAATCCAATAATTATCTGGGGTTTGGTTGCAATGGGATAAGAGATTACACAGTTATGACTATTGGATTTCATGCCAAGCCTTATCCCACAATCCACCTAATCCTAGACTAAACAATACCATCCCCACCAGCCGCCCCCTCCCTCTTTTTCCCCCTTTTATGTCTTATCCCACATATAGGGGATAAATTATCTGAACTGGATAATTTATCTGTCCCCGTTTCAGGCCAAGCCTTATCCCACTATCCACCTAATCCAGGAAAACACAAAAAACACTTCCCCCACCCCCCCCCAACCCCCCCTTTTTTTTTTATCTTAATACACATGCATGGGATACGTATCCAAACCGCATAATCTATCTATCCCCTTTTCACCAACACAAATATGAGACAAATGGACCACATGGGGCCTTGCCCATTTAGTCTCACAAACAAATGTAGCCTTGGACACCAACATGACAAAAAGCTCTTATGTTAGCTATTGCTTCTTTGTTTATTCTTTCCCTTTTCTTATGTGGGTTGCATTTCCACACAACTTCCCTTTAGTTACAATCTTATAATGCTTCTAATTTGTGATGACATCCATTTGAAAGAACAATCTCTCAAAGCTGCATTTGTTCCAACTGAAGTCATTTTTGGCAGGCAACTCACACTTTAGTTGGCAGATACATTTGACAAGCTGGTTCATATTCCACATAATTGCAGCTGAAACTTGTTCCAAAGGTGATATTATGTGTACATAACAAAAGTCATCAGCAGTTATATAAAGAAAAATCTTACAAAAATCCTTCGCATTTAAAATTTCTCTCCAAGGCGATAATAGACCAGTTCAGGGTTGGGAGCTAAAGTAAGTGGAGTTTTTTGAGCTTCTATAAGAGGTGGAAATGGATAGGGGAAGAGGATGTGATGAAGTGGAGGAATGGAATGGAAGATCTTAAGTTAGATCTTTTCATTATCATCTCTCAGGTGGCATAGATAGATCCATCCCATGGAGGTCTATTTGGAAGTAAGGGATCCCTTTCAAAGGCAATTTGTCTTTTCCAGATTAGTGTTGGACTCCATTCTCGCCACTGATAATTTGGAAAAGAGGGGTGTCGCATTCCCAATTGGTGCCAGAAGAGAACCTGTATCCCCATCTCCTTCATTGTGAGGTGGTACACGATGTATGGAATTTGCTTCTTCCTATTTCTAGTGTACAATGGGTCATGGGTGTAGGTCAATCCTCAAGTAAATATGAGTGCTAGGCAAGTGGGTGTAGTGTTATACAGGGTAAGGAAAGCTCGGATCTAAGATGCACATACACCACTAAGCAGATGTGTCTATGTCAGGCACGGTCGTTGTGGTCGGACTCAATTATGAATTTCTGACCACAACAGTCGTCCGACACTCCCCGACACAATGTCAGACACGTGTCCAAACGAATTCTATTATTTTCTTTATTTTTTTAAAACTAGACACACTTTGGTCATTTGAGGGACATATAAGTCCTTCACTTGGACACATATATACATCACCTAGACACATATTTGAAAAAAATAACTAGGAATCCAATTATGAAATACAAACAATGAGGTTTTATACCTAATTTGGCATTTAATCTATGATATACATGGTTTCAATTTTAATTAGTGCTATCTTCCATTTTTTTTAATTATCTTTGAGTATAATATTACTATATATGACATATAAAAATATATATAACATATACATCTTTACCATGTCCCCGCCTTATCGTCCTATATATTTTGAAAATTCTCGTATTAGCATGTCCGTGACATGTCATATCATATCCATGTCTATGCTTCTTAACCTTGGATGGTGTCACCTTTGTGCTTGATGTGGTGTGTGTAGAGGAGAAGAATTGGCGAATTTTTTAGGACGTAAAGATGGCAATACATATTTTGAAGATGTCATTACTTCATAGATTTTATACAAGAGCTTAACATTTTTTTTTGGTCTTCACTTGGCATACTCCTAGTGTATAGACTATAGAGGTTGCATCCCTTTTGGTGTTTTTGATAAATTCTTTCCTTGACCTATAAGGAGGAGGAAAAAAAAGGAATCATATGCAAAATCAGATGTGAAAATTGTTCCAGTAAGCTTTTCCAGCATAAAGAAAGCAAATGCCTTATATGTAATAATTACGGCTTGAGCCATTTTCCATATAATGGACTTCTCCATGTAAGTCATACTTTGAAATCCAAAGCAAAGTTTTATTATATTACAAAATCGAGCAGAAGCTCGATCCACCACTTCTGTTCTGCTGGAAGAGGCCAACAAGCATTATATAGATTGTAGTGCTTGAAGCCCTATTGCATATAGTCATTTTTGCGAGGAAAATGATTCCCATTATAATGAATATAACTCTCCATCTGCGACACCAATATTTGCACCAAAAAAAAGATAAAAGACCAAAAGCGGAGGGGAAGGAGGAAACCTGTCCAACATCAATAGCTGGATTGAGAGAATATCCAAGATCCAGGAAAATGTCAGCTGTCCTTGTATGGAAATCTCCGGTCAATGTGTCAATTTCAACCTCTGAAAATGCAGCCCCATACGTGAAGTACCTGAATGGGTTTCCTTTACCAGTCTTCCAGTCAAAGCCGATATCAGGGGTAATGTAAAATCCATGAGCAGAGAGATCAATTCGCTCCAAATAGCATGCAGTTGCCAGCTGATAATAATGGAAACACAAGCCAGTTTCTCAGTGATCAAAAAATTAGTCTAACCCTCATCATTAATTGAATAACCTTTAATGAACATGTCAACTAGCCCATTGAGAAAAGCACCATGTTAAGTAATGTATATCCACCGTGTTAAAATAAGGACCACTTCCTTGGAGTTATGTCCACCAAATTTCTCCCCAAAATAAGCTTATTTTGTTGTCAAGTCACTTTCACCTGTTTCTTAGTTAATTATCAAGGCCGAAATGTCATTGTTACTCAATATATGATTTTGATCCTCACGTCACCAAATTACTTTCATAAGAAGTTCCTGACTTGGTTAAGGTGGTTGCACCCCTTACATCCACTATCCACTAGTATCTAGATGAGAGTTTATCATGAGTTCTTCTAGGAGTTGAAGTCCAATCAGACTCTATTGTGGCAAGAGAGTCAACAAGGGACTATTGCCATAGGCTATGGGAGCATATATAGATAACCGGGCATGATGAAAGAGACATTAATTTGACAACATTTCCCTTATGTTCTAAAGGGGACAAAATGCTTTGCCTATTGCGCCGGACGGAGGAAAGATTCTCAGCCAAAAAAAACTCCTTTTGAGCTTTGAGAACCTGTGGCTGAAAGGGTATGGCTTTGTGGAAAATGTGGCCGGCTGTTGGAACAATTATTCACTGATCAGAGATCCTAAATTCGTTGTGACTTGGAAGCTTAGATTTTTGAAAATTATTAGAAGATGGAGTAAGATGGGTTTGGTAGTCAAGAATTTTTTTAAAATGATTAAGCCTATACAGAAGGCTAGGGTACATGTTGCATTAAAGAGCTGGATAGGAAAGAGGAATAGGGTGAATTGGAAGATGATGAAGCAATGAGAAGGGAGGAAGTAAAAGTAAAAGTAAAATTGAGGTGTATTACATTAATGGACGAGATTAGTTGAAGACAAAAATCAAAGGTATTGTAGCTCAAGAAAGGTGACAGGAATAAAATACATTTTACACATTGGTCAACCCTGCCGGAGGCATAACCATATTGGGAGCATGGTAAAAACATGGTGGAGATGAGAACGGAGAAGAAAATCCCAGAGGAAGTCGTTCCGTTATATCAGCTGCTCTACTTAGAAATTGTGACAGGAGACTTCACTAGGATGGTTTGGATTTTGACTGTATTTTAGAATCAGACAAATAGGGACTGGAAATTTAGTTAAGGAAAGGATTGCAATAGGGACAAGGCACCAAGCCTGAATGGTATGGTGACAGCATTTGTTCTTGCATCTTAAGTGTAGTATGGTAGGATATTATGACTTTGTTGTATCACTTTTATGAGCATAGGACCTTTGGGAGAAGTTTAAATGCCTCTTAAATTGCATTAATCCCAAGAAAAGGGCTGTTATGGAACTAAAAGACCTTAGGCCTGTTAGTTTGGTAGGTGATATTTATAAATTGGTGGCTAAGGCTCTAGGCTTGTGTTGATGCAAGGTGGTTGGCATTGTGGTCTCCACCTCTCAAAATGCTCTTGTGAGGGAAAGGCAGACCTTAGATATGATTCTGGGTCCTATGGAAGTTGTGGTGTCAAGAATTTGTTGTGGGACTTCAAGGATGATATGTAAGCCAGACATCAAGAAGGCACATAATCATGTGAGTTTGGGATTTTCTGCGTTATGACTTGGAGAGGATGGGCTTTGGAGAAAAATTGACAAAATAAATACAGTTCTGTATTTTTAGAGTTGGATTGAAAGATTCTCAGTCTATATGAATGGTTCCACTGTGGGCTTCTTACCTAGGCTTTTTGGGGTGTGACTTTTAGATGAGGATTGGGAGGTGCAGGAGATGGAGACTCTTCTCATATTGCTGTACAATTTGCCCAATATGCCATTGATAGGGATGATTATATGGTAAGCTAAAGGAACTCTAGATCAGGCAAGTTTACAGTGAAATATTTTTATAATCTTTGGAGGGTAATGCATAGACCTTTTTTCCTTGGAAAGGGATTTTGTGTCCTCAAGCCCCTTCCAAGGTTGTTTTTTCCATTTAGATAGCTGCTTCGAACATTGGCATTTTGATCCATGGAAAGGACTTCATTCTTAGTATGTGCAGAGCAAATGTCGGCGAATCACCTTCTCATTCTACGTAAGCTGGCTTAGGAGATGCGGGCTTTGATTTTGACACTTTTTGGTGTTCTGTGGGTTTTCCCTATGACTATGCAAGAGCTCATGCATTTTTGGGAACAAAGTCCTTAGCAATTGCAGCAACCAGTTTTGTCTTCATATTCCAGCCACAGTAGATGCAAGCATGCAAAGAATTCATTTTTCCTCAGATGCTTGGAATGGACAAAAGAAAGATCTTTGCTGTTTCTTCAGCAATTTCAGACAAGTTAGTGGTCATCCTCTAGAATTTGTGAATAAGTCACAACAGATGCAACAAATTTATATAGCAAATAATCATATGAAGAAGGAGCAATGCATGCCAATATATTTATATAATGTGATCATAAAGAACCACGATTTATATAATAATTTCAACTAATGGTGCCCATATTCTAATTGGTGCCTAACCAAGAATGGAAATGATCTAAGTCGCTCTGCAAATCTAAACTCTTTCAGATTTAAACATGACTATGCCAGGTCATAAAAGGCCCAGCATGAAATCATACTAATTTCAAAGGTTCGTCACTTCTTTAATTTTAGTTTTTCTTCAGTCTTATGAGGACTGCATTATTCCAAATTAAAGGCACTGAAAGATAAGGAAAAAAGGCCAAAAAGAACATCAGTTGGACCATGAGAAAATATATGATAGCCAATAACTTAACGAAAGCTACAGGTCTAGAGAAGGCTGAAGGATTCATGTACTCCATCCCAAGTGACTGGGTAGAGGCTTTGTTGAGCCCAGTAATGTTCACTCCCAGAAACTTGAAAATAATACACTCTAATTTGCCTAAAGGTATCCTGATCACTAACCAATATTGCATAAGTATTCTATTTTTCTTAAAAAGAATATGAATACATATATATATAGGTATATATAAGTTCTTTGTTCCTAAACTCCATTGTTTTGTGTTAGTTGTAATTAAATCTTCATTTCTTGTAACTATTATTCTTATCAACAGCAGCATTTTTCTTGTTCTTCTTACTGTTGACAAATGAAACTACATTGTTTTGAATATGACAACTCCTTTCATCACCCCTTTTATCAATTAACCTCAAGAGATCAAACGAAAGGTCTCCTTCTACATAGGACAAAGATGACACATTTTAAGAGGGTTTACAAGAGTATGGTGACAAGGGTACCTCAGCAAAAGAACTAAAATTATGCTTTGAGGTGAGAGGCTCCATCCGTGCTTTTATTTGCTCACAAGCATCTAACACTGCAGCACCATACATATCAGAGCTCGCAGAAGCTGCAGTTGGCGATGAATTTGGAACCTGATTTGGCAGCAAATACAAAGCAAAACAGATATGAGGAATTTGCATCAGAAGTTTGACAATGAGATTATAAACATTATGCGTGTATATAACATATTAGGAGATAAAAAAAATCTCAATCAATTTATTAACAAAAAATTCAATTAGGGATAGCTAGTTTAGAAATTGATTTCAAGGTATTTGCAAAGTTTCATGCAGAGGTTTAAGACCTTAGTTGATAAGTTCTTTTCTTTATATATTAACTAAAAATTCTATTTCCTTGGGTAGGTATTAGATGATGCTACAGACCTTTTTCCATATGCACAATAAAAATGTTATGGTCTAAATGCATGATTCTAGCAGAGACCCCCAATATGGAGAAAATACTCTATGACAAGAGTACCATGATGCAGATAGCTTAGAGTCCATTGGAAACATTAACAATGACTTCTTTCAAGTATTTCACGAAAGTGACAAAGCAGCCAAAGTCCTTGATTATGATAAAAGCCAACTCAATCATAAAAAATGGTTTTGGGCACTCACATATGTGATTAAGGCTCTAATGAATTGGAAAGAAACAATGTCTAGTTCTTTGTGGGTTGACTTTCCAAAGTTGTTCTATTGGCACAATTCATCCTCGGTAACCTCTGGTGCTTGTTGCACTATATTTTTCTTGTGTCGTGTTGAGAATTTTGAGCCCTCGTAGAAGACACATGTTTTTCATTCTCCCATCCCATGGCACTTCTCTACACTTACTGAACAGAAGTCCATGACAAAACCTAATTTCTATACCAAGCTGAATCCAAAAAACTTTGAAGCATATAATAATGAAACAACATAAAGGCCAGTAATCTGAACCTTGTTAATTACCTTATCCGTACTTGTCTCTGATATAAACACGGAACTAAGAGGAATATCAAATGAAGAAGCAGCAACCTGAGCAACTTTTGTATGTAAACCTTGCCCCATCTCAACACCCCCATGCGTAACTAACACAGTTCCATCAGTGTAAACTTGAACAAGAGCTCCAGCCTACAATAAGATGTACTATCAGGAATATGATAAATATAAACACACTAAATCAAAAACTGATAACCATCACAGCAACATGAAGTTTTTGCTTCTTGAAAGAGAACTTCTAGAAGATAAAAGGCACATCCTTCCAATGAATCCAACATCATGAAGTCCAGTAACCAAGAGGAACCCCATAGGAGAATTAATTAACTCTTATGGTTGCTCCCCAGGGAGTCCATGTCAGCTTGGTATCTAGGTCTATTTAGTGAGCACCAATGTGCTATCAATAATTTTTGGAGGCCAACTAGGTGAGGTTTTGCCATCGAAGCTAGGATCCTTGCGCTCTAGAAGGACAAACAAAAACATGAGTTTTTTTTTCTAATACATGCCTTCCTGAATGTGATCAACATGGAGGCTTTCCTAAACACTCGACAAACTAAGCCACTCAAAGGACAGCATTGGTCAACTCACAACAAGCAGAACAAGAAAAGCCAAATTGATCAAAGAATCACTTGAAAGTGAAATTTCAATAGTTTTTTAGCACCTTTGTTTCTTGGTTCTTATTATTAACTTTCTTTATTGAGGGCACACTTCTGTGGTAATCAACTGAATTAGTTTGGAAAGCATGGTTTCTTGGAAGGAGAGCAACCTTTTGAGCGATATTTGACATTTTTTTCTGTCAGGTGGGGGTGGAATGTTGGTGGATGACAAGATCAGCTCGGGGAGAGGCAGATGAGCTATGAGGGGTAGGCAGCCTGTTAGAGAACATCTGTATTCTCTATTGAATTTTGAGATATAAAATGCATGGGATTTTCAGTTTTACGATTATTTTCACAGTTTCTCGATCGAGCGGAATGGAGAAGCATGATTCATGTAGCTGCCCTCAAATAGTTTGGACAAGGCCTTATTGACTTGTCCTGCTAGTAACAGATGTCCAGACCTCTGTATTTCAAGTCCCCTTTGTTAAATTATCAATGAGTGTTCATGCTTGGTGTTGATTTTGACAGCAACCAGGCAAATAATAGTACAACCAAGGAGTTAAAATAATACTGTTCCAGTTACAACATCCATAACTTTTCAGATTCACTGGGTTCCCACATTATACTGGGGAAATTTTTTAACCCGAAACAACCTGGTTTTGATGTATTTAAGTGGAAGCAGAGTAATCACGATCAAATATATGGCCTTTGTCAAAATACACTGACATTTGACACTACCAGTACATATAGTGTTTCAAAGAAAGAAAAAGAAAAAAGGACAATAGAAGTCGTTAGTTTCACTGCAGAAAATAAAAAATAGCATTGACTTTCTGAAAAACAGAAGAGGAATAAAGCAATACAGAAGGAAGAGGAAGAGGAAGAAATAGAAGAGCTAGAGAAAAGCTGGGCTTGGAACCTTATACAGAGCTTGCTGACTCTCATTTAAGATCAGAAGGAGAAGCATAAAAGAATCCTCTTCTTCACTTCTTAAACCCTTGAAGTTCAGGCTTAATGATCAAAGCAGCAGAAATTCAATTTTCTTTTCTTTTTAATGTTTTCTTCTGTCCATTAATAAGGCGAGTGATCAGTGCATATATTGGAGTATTAGGCTAATAAGTTCTGGTCCTGCAAAAAGATTTCCACATTCTTAATTGCAATTTCCAATATAATCAAGCATTTAAGTAACAAGAAAATCAAGTTCCACACCAAGTGGGCCCAATTCTATGGATCCAATTTTTTCTTTTGCTTTTTTTATTAAAAAAAAAAAAAACAGTTGAATGAGATGTTAATATTCTATTAGTACTTCCTTTTTATTTCCCTATCAAATCATTTATACTGATTTTGAACTCCTTTAATGCAAGGACCAAACAAGGGAAGTATTCTTTTTTTCTTTCTTGCACAAAGCTCCTTTTCATGTTTTTCTTCTTCTGGGATTTGGTCAAACTTGGACCATTAAAGCTTGCAAAGATCAAATATGCAGTCTCCCAGATTTTTTTTTTGATGGTGAAATAAAGATGCAAGCAAGAGTTATCTTAAAAAAATAATAATAATTGACAAATAAAAACCAAAGTACAAATGGAAGGGTAGTAAGCAATGAAGGACAAGAAATACCAAAAAGTGAATAATTTCGTACCTAGGCTCAATCAAACATACGGAAGGAGAGATTGGAGTTGATAAAAGTCATAGAATTAAAGCAAGTCAGACTTAGTGGGGGAATGCTTTTGGCATCTTGTGTAATAGATGCATTCCTCTGAGAATAAAAGGAAAATTTTATAGGACAGCTATAAGACTAGAAAATCTTTATGGTACATAGTGATGGGCAATTACAAAACAACATGTTAGCAAAATAAATGTAGCAGAGACGAGGATGCTAAGGTGGATATGTGGCAAAACTAGGAGAGGCAAAGATAAGGAACAAACGAACCAGTAAGAGGATAAAGGTAGCACCTATTGAAGATAAAATAGGGAGAAATCGTTTAAGATAGTTTGGGCATGTACAACAAAGACCAATAAGTGCCATGGTAAGGGAAAATGACATTATCCCCATTGAGAATAATGCTAGGGACTAGGGAGGCCAAAATTAACTTGGGTTGAAACAATAATGAAAGACATGCTATCTTTTGATTTACTAAGATCATGGCCCTTGATAGAGCGGAATGGAAAAACAAAATCCATGTAGCCAGCCCCAAATAGTTGGGAAAAGACGTAGTTTAGTTGAGTTGAGTTGAGTAGAGAGGTATCACTCATGCCTGCAAATGAGGTGGTGCTCTAAACTAGTAACACCTTAAGATTTGATAAGTAAACTATACAAAGATGTATGGATGTTTCTCAAAAGCAAAATCTAGTTCACATACATATGTACTTCTTGAAGAGCAAAATTTGCAATATGACTCTTAACCAGTAATGTATTATGCATAAAGAAGAAAGTTCAGGAATCAGAGCCCCCCCCCCAACCACCCCCCCCCCCCCCCCCCCCCACCCCCCCCCCCCCCCAGAACCCACACAGACACACGCCCAACAATCCGGGGGGAACCAACCCATGAAGAAGGAAGAAAAAAATAAATAAATAAAAAAAGCAACATCAAACAAAGAATCCTTATTCCGGAAATATACTCCAATAAAATGATACTAGTTTTATGCCTGTGCTTTTTTTTTTTCCTACATTTATTATCAATATATATTTTTAGTTAAATTTTTTAATTTTTCTGATTTAATTAAGTAAAATGTCAAATGAATAGAGTAATTGAAAGAAATGAAAATTAGTTGTTCACATAGATAAAGTAATGGAGGAGGCTAGCTAATGTTGAATTCAATTAGAATAATGACTTAATTATTATATTTATAATATTTTCTAACAAAGTATTATAATTATCAATAATGCATGTATTTAGTTGAAGGACTTAATGTGATTGTGAAGATGCATATCATATGAGTTTGATGAATATAGTGGACAGTGGCATAAGTAAAAAAAACCCAATGTTTATGAAAAATATATGTATGAATAATTATTATAGGCATGAAAAAAAAAAACATGTATTTGAGTTAATAGTTGAAGAACCTAAGAAGATAGTTAACTCTCTCAAAATTCTAGTTGAATTTTAAAGATCTAAAAATGTATTTGTTTTCCTTAATCACTTATTACCACATTTCTTTTAAAAGAGAACTTGAATGATTCCAAGAATTGAGTTTTAGAATTCTTACGAAATTTAGATGTATTTTATCTAAAAATAAATTATAAATTGTTTAAAAAATATATATTTCACAATTACTTATTAACTCACATTGGGAGGAGAATTTGAATAGATTAAAAAACAAAAAGTGAAAAAAATTAAAAGCAAAGTATGCCACATGTCGCAACCACTTAAATTAATAATTGAAATAATTGAAAAGATAGTGAAGATGCATTTTATCTAAATTAGGTGAATACAATGAAAAATGGCATAAATTTTAACCAATTTGTTTTAAAATTTCATGTATGAAATAATATTGTAAATGCAAGAATGCATATATTTAAGATAATAGTTGAAGAAACTAAGAAAATAGTCAACTGACTTTTGGAATTAATACTAAATGCAAATGTATAGTTTTGACGAAAATTATATATATATATATATATATATCAAACATTAATATAAGTATAAAGAATGCATGCATTTAAGGAAATTAAAAAGACAGTCAACTGAATGCAAAGATTAAGGAAGTTAAAAAGACAGTCAAAACTGACTTTTGTACTTCTTAGTAAATTTAGATTCATTGCATCTAAATTAATTCTAAAAGGTTTTAAAAAGTTATATCTTTCACTAATTATTCATTAACTTATGTAGGGAAAAGAAGCTTGATAATTAAAAAACAAAAAGCGAAAAAAATTAAAAGCAAAGTATGCCACGTGTCACCACCACAACAATAAGATAATGGCTTGCTTAAATTTTAGATTCATTGCATTTAAAATGAATTTTAAAAGATTTTAAAAAGTAATATCTTTCACTAATTATTAATTAACTTCTATAGGGAAAAGAAGCTTGATAGATTAAAACACAAAAAATTAAAAGCAAAGATACCAAGTGCCCCAACCACAGGGATAATGGCCCACTTATATATATTGCATATAGATATATATAGTTATATAGATATTATTTTCATAATGTTATAATTATTGATGACTTGCGCATTTGAATTTATAATTAATATTTTAAAAAGATAATAGAGTTAATTCTCATTTGAATTTAGTAAATACATTATATAGTATAGTTGTAAATACATGGTATAGTAGTATGAAGTTTAAAAAGTTAAAACCAATACATCGATATCCAACAAAAGTGTAAAAATCTATATATGTTTATATCAAATACATGAACAAAATAAATACGATGAACAAACAAGAAAGTGTATTTATGTCCAATACATGACCAAAACAAATACAATGAACCAAAAATAAAGTGTAGTAATCTATGAATTTTATCATGCATATAACTCCAAGAAGAGAAGCCACTTGTTATTGCCATAATGAGCCACATGTCACATCCACAGTGATAGTGGCCTCCTTTTCTATATTGTATATAGATAGCACCAGAAAAGATGGAAACAATAAACATCGTGTCGAAGTGGAAACTCCATATTTACTAATTTATATGCCCATCAACTTTTTTATAGTTATCCTTCCTGCCTAGGTCATAGTTAATCAAAAATGATTCCCTGCACTACAATCGAAGATGAGACACATCATAATGATCCTCAAAAAGCCACTTCAATTCCCAAGCATATATTTGAAGTCATACAAACAACACCCTACTTGAGGGACCAAATATATACCAACATAATTTCAAACATTACCTGGTTCATGAATTTAGTTGTGAAGGAAATGCCAAATTTTGTTGGTACTATAGCAACCCCACGCTTCTTCCATCTATTATGAATATTAAACTTTTCAACTTCTTTTCGAGCCTTCGGAAAATCACATGAGGACTTCAATTCATTCCAGAGCCGTTGTAGGGTACAGTGCTGAATTTTTTGACCAAAATGTAACACTGCTCCTTCACTCAAAAAATTAATTTCCTGATTGGAAATCCATTTTGTGAAAGTCAGTTAACATATGCAACAAGGGCTACAAACTTGATCTATTTCACAAAGCAGAATAACAACAAAATATCATCAAGAGTAACAACATACCCTAATTTCTTCTGGACTTCTCTTAAGTTCCATGGCTATTCTTTGAATCCAATTTTCAGTAATAAGCATACCTTGAGGACCACCAAATCCTCGAAATGCAGTGTTGCTAGGAAAATTAGTGAAGCAAACCCTTCCATTTATCTTGATATTTGGGATCTCATAGACATTATCAGAATGAAACATAGCACGTTCAAGTATAGCAAGAGACAAATCAAGTGAATTTCCAGCATTATTGTATATTTCAAGATCAAGAGCAAGCACCTTTCCATCATTTTTGAACCCAACCTGCATCAGATAATTTAGCTTCAATATTAACATGTTCCATCATATTTAAAATTAACAGTTACAGTAACACCAACCACAAGAAAGAACCATTACAAACTTAAGAAGATCTCATTAACAATGTTGCAAGAGAACACTTCCTCCTTTCCCCCTTGCTGCTTTTATCTTGAATGCAGAAACTAATTTGAATTAACCAAGAGTAAAAAAAAAATCGGTTATAACATGTTGTAGGAAACACTTTCATATCTTCAATTGGTCTCTTGTTATACTGCTTAGATGCAAAAGTATTGCAGTATGTGATACAGCTCAATACTCGAATAAGAAATAACGTCGGTACCTTGTACTTTCCAAGAAAGCTATGGCGCTGCCCAGTTATCATCATATCTATATCCCTGTCTAATGTTAATTTGACAGGTCGGCTCAGCAGGTATGATGGAACAGAAGCCACAGCAGCCAGAAAAGCTGACCTTGTCTCTTTTCCACCAAATCCACCACCAATACGTTTGGTTTTGCAAACTACTTTTGACATGGGAAGGCCAAGGACATGGGAAACATACTTTTGGTGTTTCTGAGGGGCCTACATGTAAAGAGTTGAGATGTTACATCACTAGCAATAGAAAATTAAACCATCAGAAAAGAAAATAAATAACAATCATAATAATAAATGAGGCCCAAAGACAAGCATCATAGACACACTGAATTGAACTCAGAAATTCATGAAGCTTGCAACGATGGTGAAGGAAAACACAAAACAAACAGATTATTATCCGCAGAAATAAGCCATATGAAGGCCCTTTCTAGAATACAATCAAGAAAGCATATCACAGAGAGAAAAGAACATGAAGGTGAAGCATATGGAGAGCAATCAAAAACACAAAAACCAGTGCAATTTTGACAATGAAGTTCCGAAGATGACTAAAACCAAAAGCAACAAACAAATAGACAGCAAGTTAACATACATGCCTATGATTCTTTAATTTCCACTCATGTTCAAATGTATAATATTCTTCAATTTCTTTCTACTTCTTTCATGTATGGATGGCGTAGATTAAAACCATCAATCCTAGACATGAGATAAGGAGAGATCAAACCATCTTTTTCATGAGCACCATCTAGATCAAACAATTTGGTTTAGAGCTACTGTCTGCCTGAAATTTGATAGGGGATATTCCATTTTGAAAATGGGTTCTTGGTTTTCTTAGATGAGGTGAGGAGGATGAGAGATATTAATACCCTTTAAGATAAAATTGTGGCTAATGTTTGGGCCATCTTGACAGGGAAAAACAAAATAATTTTTGGAAGGAAAAAAAAAGTCAACTCCTCTCCAGTTCTATTCCTTTCACTGCTTGGGACCAAGCACACCGGGCCCCGGCCCCCAAGGCCTTGAAAGATATCCATGAGGAATGGATAGAATGTATTCAGTCAGACTTAGCCACAGCAATCCACGAAGAGAGCAGCAATTTGTTACACCTAAAACTCTGAATTTTAGCCACAGTCGAGGCCAATCAATCACTTCGAAGGTAGAGGGGGCATAAAAAAAGTATCACCCTTCAATGGTAGTGCAGCAGTTCACTGCCATCTTAGAGTTGGGTATGTCATTCCAGAGGAGGAACAATCCATTATCTTTCAATCTTTTTTCCAGACAAACTTCAAGCAATCTTGTTTGTTATTGATTGAACATCCCTTAACAATTATAGACATTATCTTTGTTTGCGTTGACACTTTCTTAGTTCTTTATTGCAACTTTTAGTAGCACAAGAACCCTCATTCAAAGGCATTCGTAACTGCAGATAGGTCTGCGTTGCAGCAGCCTCAACTGGCTGAAAAAGCTCTAATGGATTTTGTTGATAAACCAGACTAATGCTGACTCTGTCTTACGATGTAACTTTTGTTTCTGCTCTGCTTTTTGCTATATTTTGTTGATGTTCTTTCTTTTTTGTGTGAATGAAATTCTCTCTTCCTTTCACCAAAGAGAGACAGACAGACAGACAGACAGACAGACACAGAAAATAAACTTCTTCCCTATTTATACCCCCAAGTAGAATGGCTCTTTGAGAGAGCTGCAGGGAGCAGAAAAATTGGCACTCCATGAAACTTACCTTCTTTACACTAATAGTAACCTTGTTCACCTTATCTATTTAACTTAAGGGAAAAAGATGCCTCTACGCTGTTACAAAATGCACCACTGCTTACATGCTCCTCTTTTGACCTCCTTGCTCACGACACGGTGGGTTGATCAAAGATCAAGAGCTCTGTCATCCATGCATACACGTGTTGCATAAGACTTTTAGAACTATATGGACGGGATAACTCTCAATTTGGGATCAGTTTCTCTGGTAACTGACCAGCCTCTTCACAGATGGTCACTGGAAACAGTGCATAGAAACAGGGAAGGTGTTAGCAAGAAGATGGAAGATATGGTACTGGTTCCAAAATGTGAACAATAGGGATCATATAACCCCAAAAATGGTCTCTTAATTTGATGTCATTATCCAGTTTGGGTGAAGCAAGTTTGTTTTACAAGCTTCATCTATTTTTTCTCCAGGAAAAGTAAAAAATAACATTAGGAGCTAAAAGTTCCATAAGGTTGGGGAAAATGGCAAAAAAATTGAATAAAACAACCACAGAGAGAACAAGATTGAAGGCCTGTTTGGCATTCATATTAACCAAATTACGAGTACTATTACTATCCGCACCATTTCACAAAAAATTGGGGTGGGGGAAGGAGGGGGGGTGTGGAATTCAAATTTAATCCCCAACAGGTTTTTAATAGATAGAAAACATTAAAATAGACAAAAATTTTATCAATTTTCACCATCATAAAGCCATAGAAAACTTCAAAAATGGGCTCAGTTACAAGCATGTATTAATTTTCCTTCAAGAAACATTAGGCAAAATTTTCCTCTCCCAATTCTTCTGACCAACCATATAATATGGATGTCATCATGACAGGGAGGAGAATGATTACAAGTTCCAGAAGAGGAAACTTACTTGTGTGGATGAAATCATATGAACCTCATTACCACCATCCATAGTCCAGACTAAACTGCTCTGTGGCTCCAAGTAAAAGTGTTCCTGACCTCCTACTTGAACCTCACCCTCAATGATTCTGTCACATTGACCTGATTGAAAACAAAGGTCCGCGTCTCCCTTTTTTAAACACTTCTCTGTATTAGGATGGAAACTGTTAGCTTTCAGGGCATCCTGAATTGATAGGATTGCTGGGAGCTCTTCATACTCAATATTAACCTTTCTCGCTGC
This sequence comes from Euryodendron excelsum, assembly GCA_033060915.1. Lineage (NCBI taxonomy): Eukaryota > Viridiplantae > Streptophyta > Magnoliopsida > Ericales > Pentaphylacaceae > Euryodendron > Euryodendron excelsum. The sequence goes on along the minus strand of CM065380.1, from coordinate 47,069,547 downwards.
TAGTTTTGCATGTTGATGGGTATCAGCAACAACCACTCCGATAACCTTGATAACATAGACACGCAAACCATCCCTTGTGTTTAGTGCCAAAAAAAATAAAAAGTAGTAATAACCCGGATTATATGTATAGGTGTGATTTTTTAAATGCTATCAAGCTAAATTCTTCCAAGACAAGCTTGGTAGCATTTAATGTGAGGCCATTTATTTTCTTCAACATTGAACTTAAGGATTTATGAGATATATTTTCAAACCCCTCTACAAGTATTTGTGATTATGCCTCCATTTGTAAAAATTATGTTCTAGAAGATGGATCTGTGAAGGGCTGCTTAAAATGCAGTACAACGACACCCTTCTCATCAGATCACCATCTATGCTTCCCTGAAAATTTAAGCAGATGAAAAAAAATAACTGAAATGTCATTACCTGTCCCACACAAGTGACAAATTCTGTAGCAAAAAGTTCCTCATCAGAAATAACTGCCCCAATCATATTATCACCTGGGACGTCTTTAGCAAAAAAAATTCCTGCAAATCCTGGTGAAGACTTGGCTCCTGAATCATCTATACAAAGTATACGAGCATGAGGTTTTCGACTCAATATTAAAGCACCATGTAAACCATAAGGAGGCATTGGTGTGTCGTCAGTGTATTCTGCCTCACCAGTAACCTGGAACGAGATATGATATCAGAAACCATGCACAAAATTTAGCTAAAAAAAAAAAAAAAGGATCCAAAACAACTAGTATGACTATATAATTTGGGAAGAACACCAATAACACACCTCAAAAGTAATTTTAAACTGCAACACACCTTAAATCATTTATCCTCAACAAACAAACAAAAACCCTTAAAAATGTATATTCCCATACCCTCTTAGCTTCATATGAGCTGAATTCCCTTATGGCTGTGAGGGAGCATGAGCTAAAACAGTCAAACATCTGTCTCACAACTTCGCGACACTATTCTTCTAAGTGGTCAAGGTTTAGCACTACTTTATGGCCCCAAGAGTCTTATGCACAACATAAAGAAATTGAACAAAAGCGAAAATCTATAATCATTAGATTTATGATTGTGGTCTATGAATAATAGATCTTTTAACAGCATGTTAGGTGTCTATCCTATATATATATATATATATAAATATCTTCCACATATCCACAAGAGAAGCCTTTTTCCAAAGTAAAGCTAGTGGTGCTTGGGGAGACAGGATTATTGAGTTTTTATTTCTTCATCTCCTCCAATAGTTACATAATTTTCTATTTTCAAATTCGAGAACTTCGTGGGCTGTTTTGTTATTATCTATCCCATACAATTTCTCATACTCAACCAATTCTATCACTGCAATAAGTTTAATATGGAGGACCACATGTTCTCCACTTTGTAAGGGCTCCCTCTCCTAATGCCTCCACAATCAAACAGAATAGGGGAATCTATCTATATCTATATACAATATAAAAAAGGAGGCCGATATCGCCGTGGTTGCGACAAGTGGCTCATTTTGAGTGGCTCTAAAGTGTTGTTTAGAAAATAAAAAAGGAAAAATAATTATTTGATTGTCTCTTTGGTTCACTATACATGTATTTAATTGTTTCGTTATCTCATTGGTTAGTGCATGTACTTATTTTTTGGACTAATTCACTGTTTTTTGGACTGATTCACTGTACTTATTATTCGATATACGTATTTACTTCACGTATTTATGGTGTTTATGGTTGATTGCATTTTTTTTTGGTTCATTTATTTATACATGTTAGTATATTTGTTTTAATGCATTTATGTCTATATTTATGTTACTTTATGTATTTTAGGTTCATATACATATATTGATTAATGCATAAATATAAGATTCATCCTATTTGTTTTAGTTCATGTATGTTATGTTCATGAACATACACTACATTCATAGAAGTGTATAAATTACTACATAAACATGCATAGATTAAGAAGAATTATTGTTAATATACTCATCTATTTACATGAAATACACAATTAAAAACAAATAGTTAGATGAATATATAATTAGTTTACATAAATGATTAGATAATTAAACATAAATAGTTAGATAAATACACAATTAACTTACGTAAAGCAAACTACATAAAATGTTAAATAAATATTATTATGTATATTTTTTTATGCAAAATTACTACAACAAAATATAAGACCAAAAAATTAAAAAAACATATATTGTGCGTTGGCCATTGTCACTGTAATTTTGACAAATGGCTTACTTTGAGAGCCTTTTTTTTAACCTTTGTTTTCTAATTTATCTAGGTTCTCTTATCTATATAAACAACACTTACAAAAACAAAAACAAAAGAATAAATCACTACAACAAAATGAGACCTTAAAATTAAAAAAAAAACAAATGTTGTGCATTAGCCGTTGTCATTATAATTGTGACAAGTGGCTCATTGTGGGTGGCTCTTTTTTTATCCATTGTTTTTTAATTTATTTAGGTTCTCTTCCTTGTGCAAATCAATAAGTAATTATCGAAAGATATTACTTCTTTTAACCTTTTAAAATTCATTCTCAAATAAAATGCATCCTTATTTAATAAAATTGTAAAAGTCAATTAACTATTTTCTTATTTTTTCAATTATTACCATGCATTCTGAAAAATTAAGATATTGTATCTACCTTTAATAAGAATCCTAAGAGTCAATTGACTAGTTTTTTAATTTTCTCACCTATTATCTTAAATACATTCATTTTTTTTTTTTTACTTTGACAAATGCTAAGACACATGTTAAGCATGCATCCTTTAGTTGTACAAAGTGGGGGCCCATATTTTTTCCAACTTCAACAATACTTTGTACAACCATACGTGTAATTTCTATACAAATTGAACAGCTAATTTCAATATGAAATTTGAAAAATTAATTGGACTATCTTCTTAATTTTACCTCTAAATAAACGCCTTCTTGATACTTAAAATAAATTTTTTCAATTATTTAAGGTATGACAGCTAATATATGAGCAGTTAATAATTTTTTTACTCCATTAAAAATATCATATATACAGTAACTACTAGTCAGCCCTTTTTTTCATTATTTTCTTTATGCGTATAATTAATTTTCATTTGAATAATTACATTTATGCAATTTATATATCTCATAGAAAATTATATTATTTTTAGAATAAATAAATAGAAATAGATAATACAATTAAGTATACTCACATTCAATTTACCATAAGCATATATGGGCTAGTTAAATTATATAAAAACTATAAAAATATGACCAAAGAAATTATATTTAGTTTTCAGTTAAAACCATTGTCGTTAAACAATGGATCTAAAGAGGTATTCCAATCCCATGCATTGCACGGGTCTAAAACTAGTGACCTGACAAAAGTAAAAACATAGCAGGGACCTCTTGGTTGTTAGACCAAGTGAATACACCCCTATATATATGGGGTGTATTACAGGATGGAGTATCATCAGCAAGTTAATACAGATGATAATACTAATTTCATTTTGTTCCCTTTGAATGAGAAAAATATATCATCAAGAGTTGCCAAGGGTTAACAAATAAAGATGATTTCTCTAGTGAAATTCAAGTGTTGGCATATTTCCAACCAAGGAGGAGACAATGGGGAAAACCGAGAAAAAAAGAAAAGAAAAACAGTTTCAGGTGCCAGCACAAGTTCAAAAGCCAGCAAAACCACAACCCTTATGTTTCAAGCATCCCGAATGCTTTAGAATATGTTCAAAAGAAAAACAAACAAGCAGAATATCAGTTAACAACTAAAATTTGCAGTAAACCTTCCTCAAAAAAAATGCATGTATGTTCATCATGCAAGCATGTGTGGCACATTACAACCAACTTTTATCGCCAAGCCGACACAAGTAATAAAGACGCATAAAGTCACTGTCAAACCTTGCTCTGCATCTCATATAGCTTCACAATTCAGGTATGCATGATCAGTACAGCACTTATTTCTTTTCCTTAAAATCCTATTACGCATACTAAAAAAAGGCAGATCAATCCACTCAATCAGCAAAGATGCAGTTGTATCGATAATAAAAGAAAATAGAGATTACTTTTCAAAAGTCCATACCTGAAGTCTTGCAGAGAGATGAACCTCAGGAGACCCCACAGCTGTCCCTTGTTTCACAATGTCATAGTCCTGGTTTCCAATAACAGATGGTCGATGAAATGATTGCACAGCTGATAGATGAGATAATGGTACACTCTCTGTGAAGGATGACTTCCCTTCCATTTGATGAGAAACCCAGAGGAAAAATTTGAAGAAGAAACTTTGAGTTAAAGATCTCCGAAACTCCACCATCCCACCAGGTGCCTCTTCGTTAAGCAAAATATCCTTTTCCAACACTTCCAAAGCACCCTGCAACAGTTCACGGTTCCAAGTCTTTGCAATAAGAAAATTTTTTGTTTTTGCTGCAGAAATAGAAAGAGGAGCAACCCCACCATATGCAATCGATGCTTCTGAAACTACCCATTTTTTATTCTTTTCTTCAAGACAAACACGCATTCCAGCATTTACGATTGCAATATCATCATCCCTTCGATGAGCCTGCTTAAATTCTTTCACAAATTCAAATGGCCTAGTCCAAGGTAAAAAAATAGAGAGTAGTATTTCATTACTTGCCAGATCAACCTTACGATAACCAAGGAAGAAATTTTCTGCTGCAGTTGTTCTAATGTTTCCTTTGCAATCAATAATTTGAAATTTTGCTCCTGCAGCCATCCAGAGAGGGTTCAAGTCTGATATTGGACTGGCTGTACAGATATTCCCGCCAACCGATGCAACATTTTTTATCTGTGTACCAGCAAACCATTTTATTTGTTCAATGAAGGCCTTGCAGGATGAAGTCTCATGAGCAGCTCGCTCTTTTGTTGCCTTTCTAAAAGCTTTTACAAGTTCAGATAATCTCACTGCAGCACCTATCTCCAAACCGTCATCCTTCACATTCAGTTTATTGAGTTCAGGTACATATGCAACACAGATCAAAACTTGATACTGAATTCCTTTTAACCTCATTTCAATTCCTATCTCGGAATTACCTACCACCAACTTTGTATCTGGGTATCTGGCTTTTAAATCTAAAACATGTTGAAGCCGTAAGGGTCGGTACCACTTAAGCCCACCAAATCCACTCAAATTTAGATAGGTCAATTTCCTCAGTAACAGCTCAGGAGGAAAAATGAGTTCTTTGTCGGTGTATGTCCTTCCATCAATCTCACTGTATGAGACATGCTCATACCTGTCACCACATGCTTTTTTTTGTTCAATGCCATCTTCTTTGCAAACAGTTTCCGATCCACAAGAACATGGTTTGCCCGTTGAAGGGCAAACAAACTCACCCTTTGGATTGCTATTTAGAGATGCATCACTGTAAAGCATATCGTTAGTTTTCGCAAAGACTCGAAATGCGTCAACAATTGGTCTATAACCAGTACATCGGCACAAATTTCCTGCAAGGCTTTCTTCAATCTGCTCTTCAGTAGGTGGCATCTGACTTGACCTTAATAATGCATACATTGACATAATAAAACCAGGAGTACAAAATCCACATTGTGAGCCATGAGACTGTGCTAATGATTCCTGTATAACATTCATAAACTTCAGATATAGTTGGAAAACATTATAACCGGAAACTTTTGACGGCAGAACATGCCATGTTAAAATAGAAATCACAATTGATGCACATAATCTGACATGTCTGTCTGATGAAATTAATCAGATGGTTCCAAATCTGCTATAAAAGACACGAAAGGAGACCTATATCAAAAGAAAACTTCACTAAGTTGAGAGAATCAACAAAATCTACAGATTGGTCAAAATCAGAGAACATGCTTCATGTAATCCCACTATACAATAAAGTTAAAAAGTAGCTCCTGAATCTGTACAAAGGTTCCTCCTTCCCTCGAAAAATCCTTCTATTTCTTTCTCCCCAAATGATCTAGATCAAACATGGGGGGGCCAACAACCAAGCTCTCTTCCTCGTCTTCCCCACCTTACCGACCACCAATCATGAATAATCCCTACCACATCCCAAGAGATCACCCAATCCCTCCGGAAATCCCTTGCCACAGTAATGGAAAAGAATGTGAGAGACAGATTCCCCATCACACTAACAAAGATGGCACCGATTAACTATGATGATCGGTCTTCAGATCAAATTATCGATCGTCCAGATCTTCTCATGAGCTGCATGCCACACAAAAAAACAAAGCCACCTTGGATAGTGCTCCAGCCATCCAAATACCTCTCCATGGGAAGCTACTACTCCTACCTCCCCTCAAAGCCCCATAGCAATTTCACCTCAAACCTTACTTTCTAAAACATAGCCCAACACAAGGAGTTTGGACACTTACCAATTCACCCCATCCCATAAAGCAATTGAAGAAGATTGAACAAATGTTCCATCTCTCAATCCTGCACATTCCTCCTTAAATCCACATCGCAAAACACTCACCCAAACATAGTAAACCACTGAAGATGGAAGGGAAAGCTCTCTCCAACACCTCCTATAGAAGGTGCAAAACACCTAATGGAGAACTATCAAAGGTCCCAACCTGAGACCTTCCATTAAACCCCAAAGAACTGCTATATCGATCATCCTACTCAAAGCCCCCATAAAAAAAATAAAAAGCAAAGGCAACAATGGACCACCTTGCCTCAAACCCCTCAATGTCTAAAAGAAACCAGTCAGTGACCCATTAACAAAGGTTGAGAGACAACTAGTAGAAATACAAAAACGGCCCAATTGCCTCCATCTCTCCCCAAAACACATTTTCCCCAACAAATAATTAAAAGAAACTCCAATTCACATGATTGTAGGCCTTTTCTATATCCAACTTATAAAACAGCCCTGCAACACCATTTCTCAATCTAAAATCAACACATTCATTTGCCACCAATATGGTAATACCACATCCAAGATTTGCCTAAAACTTCCAAAAAACTTTTTAGATTTAGGAACTCTGAAGCATAAAACTTCCAATTTGTTTCTGAGTAGAGTGTTTTTAAACAAATTTTCAAATGTTTAATTTGTGACAATCTATGATATCTATAGGATTTGTGTGATTATGACACTAAAAGGTAAAGACATGGTTAACTTTTCAAGTTTCTCTTGGTAAACTCTTATCGATTATTGTTTTTGGATCAAGATTGAGTTAGAATCAGGTGTGAAGGTGTTGCTAGAATATCGTGTGAAAATCCGTATTTTTAGAGTGAGAAAGGAAGAGAGGGAAAATAGGTATTGAGATGTTGGACATTGGAGTTCAATTCTGCAAATTTGTGGTCTTTTCAACCAGAACATGTTACAGATCAACTTGCAATCCTTTCCGCCGAAGCTATCTCTCAACCCAGGTTAGTTTCTCACTCTCTCTCTCTCTTCGCAAATCTTATTTTTTGCCATGGAACAATATAAACCCAGATACGTATGCATTTTCCAAAACCAATCTAATTGCCTATCCATTTCAATTTTATATTGCCTTCTCTTGAAATCATTTGTGGGAAAATTAATCCTAATCACTAGCCCCAATTCTTATTTTATTTTATATATTTTTTGGTCTGGTGTCAAAAGTTGGGTTGTTTATCAGGTTATTTTAGTTTTCTACAATATGAGCGATCTGAACTTGGTTAATTTGCCTGGACTTTTAACTGAAAGTCATTTATTCCTTTTGGTATTGTCAATAGTTGGTTCAAAACAGAATTTATGAAACATACTTAAATCTGTTATCATGTTTTTGTGATCCCATTGTTTCAATTTTATGATAACTTTCGTTGAAACAACATGACAGTTCTTTATGAATTGAATTTGAATTGGATAGCTCCTGCAGAATAATATGTCTAAAAAAGATTCCTCACTAGAATCAAACATTGAAACAAAATTAAAAACAAAGTTAAAATTTTTATGGTTTGACTGGCCAAATGGATTATTTGAAATTTAAATTTTAGTGTTCAAGAATGCTCTCTTTGTCTCCTCGTTCAATAATGGCATCTAGAATTCCATTAAGGAAAACAAAAAAAGGTAATAACGGTGTCCAGAATCTTATCTCTCAAACATCTCTCTCATGGCATCTTGTTACATACACACCCTCTCTTTAAATAATTATTTTTTTAATAAAATCAGGTCCTTACTGCCTTCAGCAAATTGTACCTCCTGAAATATACGTTATTGGAATTAGTAAGGATATCAAGGATGGGATCAATGATTTTTGTGAGCTGGTTTTTAATTAATTAAATTTAATTTGGCTTTTAATTTTGTTTCAATGTGACAGATCTTTTTTTATTGGAGCTGAATAGGTAAGTCTATAGCAAGAAGTATATGAAGCTGCTGTTGACATATTTCAATGCATGACATTACATTTATTCGTTACTCAGCAAATCTTAAACACCTTCTCTCTCTTTTAACTCTTAGCTTCTTATTTTTCCTTTGTTCTTTCTTTCATTGTTATGTTTACAAGGATTAAATCCTTTATATACCTATTAACTATAGCTTCTGTTTTTTTTTTTTTCTGCATATTATTAGACTGATAGTTTTTAAAGCTTTTTACAACTGTTCCAAAATTAGTTTTCACTCTCGAGTTTTGTAGATCTACAATACTTAATAAATTGACTATACTATTGCTTTCTTTTATTGTTTGTGAACTAAAAATGGGATCTACTACCAAATAAAGGTAGGCTTAAATTTTGTTGGAAGTGCCGTAGGCACGGGTTATCCCTAGTAAATATATATTATGTATATGTTGCTTTGTCCCTACTACAAAATGTCTTGATTTTCTGAAAATTGCAGTGTGAATTCTTGCTCCATTTCCATATCCATGCTTCTTAGCCCCTTAAGATCTACTTTTAAGCCTTTAAGTCCATGGTATTACTAACAACTACCTCCACATCCATCATTCACCCATCCTATAAGAGCCAATGAATCACCCTCCACTATCCACCAATTCAACCCCAATGATTGTACTTCACAAAATCCATTTAAATAATGCTAAAATCTATAGTTTGATAGTTTAAACCCACATCAGCTACAGCTAATCTAAAGAGAGCGAGGATGGTATTATCTTCACAAAAAAATAATAATCAGAATTTTAATCCCCAATTGGCCAAGATCACCAATAGGCAACCATAATTACTAAGTTTCAGTCTCTAGCTTATGAAAGAGTACACTCATGATGGACCTCAATAACCACAAGCAAGCAGTACAAACAAGGACCAATCCTAAAGGATCATGTTGAAGGATATTCCTTAAAACCATTTGGTAAAAGAAGAGCTGCAAAACTTTCAATTCTAAGAGCCAGTCCTTAAAAAATCTGACTAAATCAACTACCCAAACAATAGCCAACATAGCCACTGAACACAACACCATTCCCTTTAACCACCAAACCATTATATGGACAATTTCTGGACTATTTGTCAAAATCTGAACCGAAAGTTTGAAAGTAGTTTCCCTCAGAATAAGAGGGTCCTAATTGAAAAATGACAACTTTAATATCAACCTTAATACATTTTTAGATGAAAGAAAGAATCTCCTGATATTGATATTTACGCATGTTAAACCTATTAATTACTACTAAATAAATCTTATGATTCTTACAGGAACTTAAATTTGAACTCTGTTGAGAAAATTCACCAAACTTCACAACAATCCCATAATTTCGAAGAGAATAATTCTAATCAATAATTAAGGACACATGGCATTGTCATTTTAAGGTGCACAAGATGCCCCGATCGATCAAATCACATATCGCAATATACCAGGCCCGAGATGTTCCCAAGGCTCAAGCCTTTGAGGACAAGCTTTGGCGCAGCAGTAAGGTTACCCCATTAAAAATCATGCATTACGGGTTCAAAATAAGGAGATAGAGCCTCCTCACGCAATGTAAGGTTGTGGACATCTAACCCCAAACCCCGCAGCGGAGGGAGCCTCGTGCCCTAGGCTGCCTTTTTAAATATAGCCATGTCACTCACTCAATTGAATAGAGAAAAAATTTGAGATTGCAAGTTAAAATGTTTCTTTGGGATTATATGATGCAATCATACTACAAGTCTAATGCTTGATGGATTCTAGGAGTGATTCCTAGAAATTTATTTTCTTCCCCTCCTTTCTTCTAACCTTAAAGCCAATAACTGGCAAAAGCAAACCCGTCTTTACACTCTTTGCAACCATTAAACATAAACCTACAAGCCAAAGCCTGTTTCCCCTCAATCCTTCAAACTTAGCACAACTAAACCAACCCAAACTGCAAAACTACCGTTCACAGCACCTAAAAATGTCACAAAATCATTCACTTCTCCTTATTAGTGCCCACATCCTTGTTAATCATTTAGAGTGCTAAACCCCCCAGCCCTTGTTAGATTTAAAGCCCAACAAAATCTAGCAACAATCAATCCCTTAAGACCTTCATGGTGTTGTCCTACATCAAATTTGTCATCAAAGTGGGCTCAGAACATGTCTGCATGTTCAAGAAGATCTTACAAACGGAGATTGACTGACAGCCAATGGACAAGATTCTTCCAAAAGTTTGGAGCAACTTAAGGGCCATATTGTTTGTCATCAGACATCACGTTTTGTTATTACGTCTTTACAATAGATAGTTGTGTTAATTATCTCGATTCGACAGAGAACAACTTTGAAAACGTAATTTCCAGTAAAACGTACTTCTCTGGGATTGTGTGACAAAATCAAAATATCATTATGATGCCCAAGGGGTTTTAAGAGTAAATAGAAATTTCTTCTTCCCCTCCTTTCTTCTCTTAGGTTTTTGCACTTTCACACCAATCTAAGTAGCAAAGACACTTCCAGAGAGAAATCATGTCCGTGTCAAACACTTAACACTTCTCAGACACTCCTGAAAACGTGTCTAGCAATTCTTCATGTGTCCTTAATGGTGACACTTCTCGGACTCTCCCAGACACAATCTATGTGGTAAATCTCTTAATAACAATGTAATAATATGTTCGGCATCCTTGGGAGTGCAATCACGCACCCCAAATGTGTCTTCAACCATTCTAAGATGAATATATCATGTGTATGACCAACATAAGTATGCAATGGACAACTTCTAACATATGAATTAGCAACAAAAAAAAAAAAAAAATGAAGGTGGTAGAAAAGCAACCGATAGGAGTATCAAGTGTATAGATGATATTTTTGGAGTTCTATCTTCCACAACTTGCAATTTTAAGTAGAAATATATAAATAATAAATTAAATAACATACATTTCTTATATAGTACGTATAAATGATAGAAAATATATAAATATGTTGTTGTGTCATTGCCATGTCACGTCCTAATTTTCTAAGATTTTCCAATCAACGTGTCCATATTGTATTGTGTCCACGTCCCATATCCCTGTCTATGCCATATGAACGCCAATAGTAGGCACAACCAGAAATATTTTGCCTCCCTTTTCCCAGCTGTTAAACCTAGCATAATTACCCATATATCAAAAGCATTATCAGGTACTGTTCACAACATTCAGAACAGTCCCAAAATCATTCCCTATTAAATGAAGCGCAAATCCTTATTCCCTCAATATACAACATTAAAAGCCTAAACCCCCCCCCCCCCCCCCCCCCCCCCCCAAAAAAAAAAAAAAAAAAAAACCACCACCACCATGACCGCCCCCCATTTCTCAATTCAAAAGAAAGTTTATTTAGTGGGGAATGCTTAACCTTTTCACATTCTGCGCACAAAATTTAAGATGCTTATCTTGGGCATGAGGATTGAGTTCATAAAATTAATAACTTAAATATTTTGTTGATTCAAACTTGAAATGTTGAGATACTTCTTATTTAGATCAGTGTAAAACTATTAACATTGTACCTAATTTCACCCAAAATGCAGTCTTATCTTTTATTTCCTTAGCATCTATCTTATATACTTATATAAACAACTTACACACTACTTTTTTTATTTATTATTCATAGTGAGAAACCAGGACAAAGATGATGATTAAAAAGTTCCCTCAAACAAAGGCAATTTAGAGGGAAAAAGAAATTAAGATGCATTGAAAGTATAAACTCCCATTTCACTTTATTCTTGAGAAAGAGACTGAAGACTATGTGCATGGCTCATGCATACCCATAAGTACCTCATATAAATGGTACAAATATTTCACATTTCATGCAACTCAACAATAGGTAACGCACGGTTGTACCTTCCAAGGAATGTTATGAAAAAAAGGGCATTACAATTCAAGACTCATCCAAACCCATTGCAGATCTCAATAAGAATTTTATTTCTCATAAGTAATAATTGTGCAAATAGCCTATTGAGATCAATTTGTTGGTCAGCACCATCAGGTCATTTTACAAACATACCAACAATCAAACTCTGATCAAGGGAAGACATCATTTCCTATTGTCCAGTAATTAGTGAAACCACATATGTTGTACATCTAGATTTTCCATGTCTCGTCATTATCTACTTTTTTCACCAAAAAAAAAAAAAATTGCACCTTATTCAAGTTCATGAACATGTTATTAGCCCTTATTCCAGCCACATCAAAATTGTATATTGTGGATGACCGTGAGGGGCGTGGGTGTACGTGTACCCTCTAGGAAGTATAATAGTTACTTAGCAATTACCAAACCAAGCAAAGAGTAGATGGGAGAGGATTACAGGCAACCCAAGAGAGAGAGAGATAGCAATGAACTCAAGAAACAGTGAGAGTTCGTTGGACTCCTTAGTGTATTGATTGACTAAGAGCCTTGAATGAACTCGTGAATTGATGAAATGATGATTAAAGGGAGGAAGGAGGCCCTTTATATAGGCAATGAGGTGTGAGAGGGGGTCGGGCGTGATAGCCTATACCTCTCAGCCTCAAAGGGGTCAGCTCCGTATCCGGGATCCACTAAGGTAGGTGAGATATGCTGGATGCAGAAACAATCCAGATTAAATGCCTACAAGTGCCTTTTGTCTTCTCCTTTGTAACGTCGTTGTCTTGATGTATCTTGGTGCAAGTGGAGATCTCTCATTGTGGCAGGTCAAGGAGGTCAATATGAGGGGAGGGACTAGCACCCTGACAAACCCATTAACCCTGGCCGACAAACCACAAGTCCTTGAAGGTCCCGTATGGAGGATCATGGCTGGCTGGAGGTGCCATGACCTAACGCCACCCGAGGTGTGACTCCTAAGGTTTTGCTCAAAGCACAAGGATCGAGGATTGCACTTAGCTAGAGAATGCACCTAAGAGGATGCTGAAGTAGGGGTGCACCAAGGATGGAGGATCCCTTTAATCCTATTACGTAGGGAGTCCTCTTAGGAAGGTCCCTTGGCTAGGGCCGAGGGAGGGGTCTTGAATGCCCCACTCCATAGGCTCTGGAACTTGCCTCTATGTGTGTTCACGGCTAAAGCACAGCGTACATTAGCCTGACCTTTTAAGATGTGGTAGTGCCTCATCAGCTTAGGGGGCTGACAGAGGTGATGGCATGGCCAACCACATAGGCTGTGACCCATGTATCTACATATATTTTACACTGTCATCTTGTGCCCAGTAAAACATCTGCTGCATAATTTCCAAAATATAACCTACTAATTGGGGAAGTAGAGGGAGAACAAAAAGAGTTCAAGGTGAAAGCGTAAAATGTAAGTTCATTTACAAGTGTCTCGTGATGACGGACATAAAAGTGACACTCCAAACATCCGATGGATGGAGTAATTTCTCTTTTTTCCCCAAAAAATTACAGTACTCAAGAATTCCTCGCATCTAAAGGTATCAACCAGTAGCCAGTAATACAATAAATAGTGCGATAAATGTGGTGATGCCAGGATAATTCAAGGAGTGTTCCACTTAGACCACAAAGGGATGACATATTTCAGAGCCTAAGACCCTCAGAACCAAATGATAACAGCAATAAAAGAAGAGAATGGCCATTATCATGAAAACATGTATTAAAAAAAATGGCAATAGAAAAGAGAATGAATACTATGAAGAAAATGTGTCATAAGCTATAGTACCTGAACTGGATGCAGGCCACGTCTACGGTTCCCAATGCCTTCCACTGTAATTACATGCATCCCTTCTACAGAATACAAAGGAGCCAAGCATGCATTGACAGCATAATGCCTAAAAGTGAATTCAACATTAGAATAATTTTGGCTTATTCTTGTATCTGAGCTTATAGAGAGAAGCAACATAAAAAGACAAGAAGGCAACACACATTAAGTACCAAATCATCGAATACAAGTCTTTTTCTTTTGTCATTTCCTGTTGGTACGGTTTACCTATCTTTTCTTCCGTTTAGCGTAACCTGGTGATTACTTATTCACTAGACATGGGTTGTAGTAGTGGTCCATGAATCTAATTTTAGTCCAATGTGTTTAGATATGGTATATAATAACTCTACAAAAATCCATAAAATAGAAAACAAAAGTGCAGTCTTTATAGTTCAAAACTAGTCTAGCTAATTAGAGCTTTAAGCTTGCAGCTCTGGAGTCCCACACTGGTAGGAGAAGTCAATCAGCTTACACGTACTTACAAATTCTGTCAGTACAATGAATAGTTGAATTTGAAGAGAACTAAAGGTTATTTGAAGCAATCCCTAAGCAATGAATCTTGAGGGATTCGAGATAAAAATAATAGAAAATACTTTTTTACATATTTTTCTTCCCTCTCTTTACTTCTCTGACATCAGCTTTTATCCTTTTTAGGGTTATTTAAATTTTCCTTTCAAAACCATTATTCTATAGCGTATAAGCCGCTTTTTCCCTACCCTTTAGCCTTTACTTTAATATTTGAAGCCTCAAACTAGTTGCTGTCCAAAATTTCCAGAAAAACAGACAAATGAGATCTCTTGACATAATGACCCTCATTACAGAAACAAGGGATTTAAAATCAGAATTTTACAACTTGGAACAGAGTAAAGCCCTTCTGACATCCTACGAGTCATCTGTATTCCAAGTGTCCAGCAACCTATCATCTTGAAAACCAAGCATTTACAAGCCACAAAGCCTGCAATTTAACTTCTAACTTCAATAAGAGCTAGTTTTGAATAAGAGCTACTGAGCTAGTATGAAGTGCTTCCAGTGAACTTGTCCAGCATCAATATGTGGGTACTTTTAATCCATTTCCCCTCTTTCTAAGATAGCATTCTTTAACTATCTCCACAGGGGATTGAAGTTTCATTGAGTTGAATGATATAATTCAGTTAGTAACCACAGGCACTTTCTGTGAGATCAGAAAATTAACTATTTTGTCGTATATTTATGCAGCTCTCACTCTTCTATATACACACACACGTACATGTGAAAGGAGGAGGCAAAAAAGTCATTGGTTTTGAGTCTTATCTTGGATCTCCAGCTATGGTTGACCACTGATGAAGCACTATGAAAGCATCCATGCGGAAAATGCAATGAACTCCCTCATTTGATGAAGAATTAATTTGTGAAAAAAGAATGGTTGGAATCTGTTCTATGAAACAGATAACAAATACAAGCTTTCCTATGTCTAAAAACTAATTATAAACAATATCATCCACAAGGAAGAAGATAATCACACATACAACCACCAAGAGAGAGCAGAGAAAGAGAGACTTACACACATTTCTTCAAATTTTGGTCAAAATACGAAACCATCACAGTACAAGCCCCACAACCACCTTCACCACAACCTAGCTTTGTCCCTGTCAGACCTATGTCTTTATTAACAAAGAGGGAAAACGTAATCAGATCGTGCTACAAAAGAAAAGGGGAGGGTCCAGGAGGCTACACAAATTGACAATAACAAAAGCAACTGAAAATAATAAAATATGGAAGACAAAAAAATATCAAGACCAGAATTTAAGCTCACAAAATAAATGAAGGAAACCTCACTACAAAACTCAGGAATTGTATAAGCTAATGAAATTCATGAGTTAGACAAGTGGTTGTTGCTTGGTTCTTGGCCAAAGCTTGGGTTATTCAGAGTGCCAAGGCAAGTTTGAATCTAAAATCACTCATGCAGAGATCTATACCAGTCCATCCCTTGCAATCAGGGGCAGATCTAGGATTTTTGTTCAATGGGAGCAAAATTTACATAGAGTTATAAAGACTTAATTATATTAAAGACTTTCTTTCCGATGTACCCAAAAAAAATTTATATTAAAGATGCCGAAAAAGGGACACTGCCTATGTACAAAAGTTGTACACAAAAACCCTATCAAAAACCTTAATCCATATTTGACGTGTTAAGGTTCAAAATTTCAAGAAGGGATTTTGGGATTTTAGATAACCAAGAATCTATGGATACATATAATGAAGGGTTAATTGAAATTGTGTTTTTTATTTAGCCAAATAATGAAGAGTTAATAAGATACGTATATTTTTTGCTTCAAGTTTACTGATATTCAGTGGGGACAAATATAGATATTACTAAATTCAAAAATAGGCAAATATAAGTTTTTGTAAAGTTAGTGAGGGCAAAACATATATTTATAACCTAGAATCAAATAAATACACATAAAAAAAAATTTAAAAACAGTGGAAGTAGCCAATCCAGTGGGGGCAGCCACCCCCACTGGACCCTTCTTGGGTCCGCCCTTGCTTGCAATAGCCATATTGACGGGATCAATAGCAAGTCTGGGCTTTTAAAATAATTAGATTAGGATAACACAAAGACTTGGTGAAGACAGGAAAAAAATAATATCTTCGCCTGCTTCAAGTAAAATGACCTGGGAGAAATATACGATTGTTAAATATAAAGGATAGGCACATGTGATAGATTGAATACACACCAAAAGGCCTAGAACAAGCATGTGTATTATGATCAACTATTATGGAAGTCAAAAAAAAAATTTGATTTAAGGAAAGAAGGTGGGAGCATTAAGTATTTAACAGCTAGAACACCAAGCAATTCTGTTGATGATCGGTAGTGACTAGTTCTGGAATTAAATGATTCTCGGATAGGTCCCGTGACAAGAAGCATTAGTCACATGTATAAGAGATTAATTTTACTTTTGGCAATAGCGTCCTAACATGCTCATTTGTTCCCAATTTTCCAAGATGTGACCCCAATAACTAGACTAAATCAAAGCCCTGAACCTCAAGGCCAATGAACCCACAGGCTCACAGCCATAACAAAATTTCCATAGCAGCAAGGTCAGCTGCAATTCAGCTCAGCCCATTCAGAATAAAGCCAGATGCCCCAAATCTTCGAGCACAGTTGCAACAAAATTGAAATAGCCGGTAGTTTTCCATCCTCAGCAAACCAACTAAACAACTTCATCAACACAAAAGACAGAATTCTGAAACAAAAGAATTCTGAATGGAAATCTGCTCTGTTTGCTTGCAGAGAAAACATACATCCCACTCAGTTTAGCATAATTCCCACAATCTTCCTGTGTTTGAGCTCAATATTCTCTGTGCAGTTCTTTTGCCAATTTTCTCAATGACCAAACATATCATAAGTTCATGAACATGCATAAAAGAATCCCAAAAATAAAAGAACATCGAATCAAAAGCCCTATTTGCTTGCAGAAAAACCGACAAATCCCAACCCTGTTCTGCACCATTCCAACCATCTTTCTTGGTTTAGGCTCAATTTTCTTCAATTTCATCAACAAACCATTTCACATAACAATTTAAGAAGATTAAAAAAAAAAAATCAGCATACTACACGTCTACAGTGTTTGGTAGACGAGAAACAGTAGAAAAAGAAAATAATATGAACCTTTGAATTAGAAATTATTAGACTAACCACAGTAACAATCTAAACTCAAAAAGAAAAGAAAAGAAAAAAAATAGTTAGTTAGCAGTTACAGGACTAAGCTGGTTCCCGCTTTATATTTTTCTCCTCCTCTTTTTCTTCAGTTTTCTCAGCAACCAAACACGGACGTAAATTAATTGGATTTCAGAGAAAATACTTTTTTTTTTTTTACCTCTGAGATACTCGAGAAGAGTCATGTGAGCCAACCCATCAGGTAGCACTCGACGGACGCCGTTAACGTACAAGATTGCTTCCTTCGATTCTTCGCCGATCGTCTCCAATTCATCTTCTTGCTTCAACGACCCCATCGTTACATATATAATATATGTATATATAGGATCAGTACACGAATGCACAAACTAGGAAATCATTCAGAGGATCGAGTTTTTCAGATAGAATGGGTTGAGAGCTTGAAATCAATATCAAGATGCATAAATCCTTGGACCGTGCATTGAGAAAGATTGAAAAACTGGGACGATGACCTGGTGATGAAATGAACTGGCTTGTCGGGGACTATTATGTGAGAGGCGGTTGAAAGCCGCACCATTGAATAGTCTATAACTTTATTTTATTAAATGAAAAAATATTTTATTTAATACTATTAAATTCAATACTAAATTGTATGCTTTTATATTTTTTTTAGAATAATTCTATTCCTTACAGAAAATTTAATGGACTGGCATTTTTAAATTATGATCCCAACGTTTTAGGTTGAAATGAAACAACCAGGAGAAGTCGTATTATTTTGTTGAAAAATTCTGTATAAATATTGTGTTAGTAACTTTATATAATATTATTTATTTATTTAATTAAAAGGTTAATTACAAACATTTCTCTTGAACTATAATTTAGTCTCACGAACTCCCTCTAAACTTTAGAACATAACACGTTAATCTTCTAACTATCGAGTTTTATTAATTAATCTTTTCTATTAACAATTTGTTAAGTAGAGTATATGAAAAATTATTATGCAGCTTGCACATATTCACACAAGTTTATTTTAAATTTAAATTATATTTTTTTATAATAATTATTTAATGACTGAAATAACCATTGTATTGTTCATATATTTACATGTCATTTCAACCGATATTTAAGTCATTAGACAATTATTATAAAAATAGAAAATCAATTTAAGTATAAAATCATACTTTGACCAATATGTACAACTTACATAACAATTTTTTATCGATTTCCCTAATAAATTGCTAACATAAGGTATTGATCAATATAAATTAATAGTTTAATGGGTTAATATGTTGCGTTTTAAAGTTTAACAGACTTAGTGATATTGAGTTATAGTTCAGGAAGTGTATTTATAATTAACCATGTATAAATATATATTTATACAATATATACAATATTACACATTTTTTAATTAAATCATACTTAAAATCTCTCGGTGACAGTAATTTGTTATAGATTTCTATTCTCTATCTAAAGGTAAGCTCCCTTTTGTTTGATAAAACAAATAATTTTTCTTAGACTTTTGTGCAAATTATCTATCACTGTATGCATGCATGTGACTTATTACTCATTATTTTACAAAAGGCTCAACTTATCTTCCAAATTCATGCATTATTCGGTTCTTATCTTACTTATCAAAAAAGTATATCCCAAACGAGCGGGTCCAAGCGTCTCAATCATTGGAGCAAACCATTTACTCGTTTATGGTAATTGTTTGTGAGTGCAATTTGAAGGAGTTATAAAAAAGTAGTTTGAAGGAATAGCAAAAATAACAAAAATTACGAAAATTCAGATTTTTATACATGCAAAAGTATAGAACTATAAAATGATACTGTTGACCCCACACACAAAAAAAAAAGTGATACGTTATACTAATTTTAATTGTTTATTGATGCTTGGGCTAGTTTAGGTATGAAAATTGATGGAGGCCAAGTTGATACCAAATCCTCCCCCAGCTTAACAACAATAATAGATTATCCCCCTCCCCCACAACTAAAAATTTGAGTATCTTTTACTATTGTGTGTATGTAAATGGTAAGATAAACAAACAATAATTTCTTAATTTGGAAAATTATATTTGACCTAAGTAACTATGTATTGTGATGCAGAATTAGGTGTAATATTAAGAGGCCATGTTACTTATTTAATGTGGGTTTGCAATTTAATTAACAATTCTTATTTATTTTGGCACTCCAACCGTTATATTCTTTAGCTTGCATAAAGTAGCTTAGTCGGCCCATTTTTAATATACATAAAAAATATATAATACGTATTACATGTTTTTAATATTATAACTTAGAAGTTTCAAGATTATTTTTGTGGATCAAAGAAAGGTATTATGTCGAGCTTCTACTTCATTTGTTATGGATGTTCTAAGGGAGCTACAGTTAGTGAGTTTCAAAATCTATCCGTTAACAATGATTCCTAATGAATCACAAAAAGTTCTCTCATTAAGCACTACGACAACCCTATAAGAATTTGTATACTTAGCTTTTCTCTCTCTCTCTCTCTCTCTCCAAATAATTTGATGTATCTTATTTCTTCATCTGGAATGTTTCGCAAGGCCCCAAAAATCATAAATCTCTTTTGTGTCTCTCTAATTTATTGGGATAATTACAACGACGCCCCTTGTTTAGTATTACTAAACCCTCTTATACCATAAAATGTAATATTTTGACCATTTAAACTACTAATTTGTATTAATCAACATTTGTTATTAACAATTCTTTAGAAAAATTAATTAAAATTTGTTATATGATTTGCACATATTCACAAAAATATCGAGGGGTTAGAGAGGGTGATAATTAGGTCTCAACTTAACGGGTTGTCAAGGATTAAAATTTCGTTTCAAATGGTCGTTTCGGTTGGTTCAAAAACGGAAACGTTTCGGAAATATTTCAGAAATGTTTCAGAATGTTCGGAAACATTTCAAAAGGGACAAATATTAAAATAGTAAAATATAATATTTTGTATAAAAATTGTATACCTTTTATAAAAATTTAAATTTAGATTAATACAACTTATTATTGGGGTATATAACATTGTGTTTTGGTGCATTTTTCTATGTTTTGGTGTGTTTTTATTGTAATAATAGTGTTTCGTTATTTCACTAGTATTTCGTTTCGGTTCCTTAGAAAATGAAAACGTTTCGGCCATTTCGGTGAAAACAAATAGAAATTTTGTTCCTTGCGGGTTGTGTTAGGTTTGGTTCTTCAAAAAAAAAATTGGGTCTCAACTTGAGTTGTAGAACCTTCCATTTTTGTGTTACGGTTCATTAATTTGTGTTGTTTTTACATGGCAATCCGACATTGCATACCTACTTTTACTTTGTAGTTAAATAAAACAGTTTGCCTTTCATTTGAATCGAAAACAAAAAATTAAAAACATTTGTATGAATCTAAAATACATTTTTTCTGTTTTGTTTAATTAGGATTTAAACGTGGTAAAAATAGTAAAATATACGAGTTGTAAACAATTTGGGGAGTAAAGATTGTTGCATAATATAAACTGTGTCAAAAAGAAAAAATGGATTTCACTTTGTTATATTTATTTTCAGATCCATAGTAATGAAAAATTGAATTTTATTCAACGTTTTGGCAACTCTTTCAAACTTTTAGACATGTTTACAGCAATGAGTTGCTAGTAAGATCCCCATTTATGAGTTTTTTTTTTTTTTTAATTTCTTTTTGACTTTTTTTTAGTAACCTTTAGACATATTTGTAAGGTAATACACTCTCATGTACGCTATAAGCTACCTAGAGAAATCGGATCATGCCCACGTAAAGCCTATTATGATTTTGCGTATTTACAAATACATGGACACACCATGAATGTTAAAATTGTAATGGCCATCACATCGCATGACGGCTAAATGCATTACAATCCTGAAAACATGAATCTATTGCAAAATACTGCTATCATATCACATAAAAATGAGACAAATAGTATATTACTATGCCTATTTGGCTGTCCCATAAATTGCAAATTGACCAATCTTGAATTGGGTAAATTCATGTGTTTGAGTGTAGAAATAAAACAACTCAAAAACCTTCAAATTGTACGTCTCTATGGAAATTTAAGTTTAGTCATTTCTTTTGAAGAATATAGTTATCTAATCTAAAATCGGGAGATCAATAAACTGATCTATTAGGCATCTACGCAAATCTTTAAGTAACTCGTTACAAATGGATAAATTTTGGATAAATTTTGAATTAGTCAATTAATTCAAAAATTCAAAAAATTTCATACAGATCTTGCATATGAATATGCAAAATTGTGTTTTGTTACATATGCAGGAGGCATACTAATAATACAAAGCTTAGAAGGCAACACTGTTAAGTAATTGCTGACAAGAAGCTAACAAGCTTTCATAAGAATATGCTATACATTTATAGTTTTCCAGACACAAAATTGATAGGGGAATTGACAGAACTGATGGATGGTTTGGGAAGGAACTCCCAAGAAAACATGGTGTGGAAATGATTAATGTTGTTTTGTGTCGGATCATGTCTGAAGCAGACTCTCCTTCAACGGGTCTGCCGGGGATACCTTGGGAGGGGTCGAGTGGTCAGACTGGGAAAATACGATGAGGATCTGCATAAGTATCAGAACAATGGCCAGAAATGTTACACATAATGTGATTTCTTCCCATGAAGGCAGGACCGAAAACCATTTGAAAAATTTGACGCTGCCATATACAAGGAGACAGGACCAAGAGATCATAACCTGTTCATGCCAAGAAAATACATTATAAGATAAAAGAGAAAATGTATCTATATATTTCTTGAAAAGCTTAAGAAGGATGTCTTACAAACAAAGATTTTTTTGGTCGACCAATGTCTTGACAATCTTTGTGGCCAAATGTGTCCTTGACAAGATGTTGCTCCAATAAATCATCCTATGAAAACAAATAAATAAGCATCAAATGTGCCTCCACTACAAATCAACTGACAAAATATCTTGGATTCGGTTTGTATTGATGGAAAATAAAACAGAAAAAAGCTTCTTATCTTCACTTTTCTATTAATATGCAGCCAATCCTGCTTTCAAATTAATGAACTAAAAACCGACCCTGCAACACAAAGGCTGCTCATATCTATATCTTGTCCATGAAATAAACTCTAATATCCTGATCCCTACCTTGGCCACAAACATATCTTTACACCACTGTGAAATGCCACTATCTGTTTCCGGCAGTTCCTCCATAAGATGTCGCTTGATGTGCAAGTGGATCTGCGACAATGGGAAGCATTAGCTTTACAGTAAACCAAAATCAACTTAAATGGAATCTCAACTGGCAGTTCCTCCAAGAGATCATGATTGCTTTGTTTTCATTGTAGTGGATTAATAATTAAACTAAAGATAGTTTGATTCTGACAATAGTGAAATTAAAATACCAAGAAATGAGGGTCTGAAAGTAACGTCAGAAGCAAATGTGAGCATTGCAGCTTGTGAACAGTCAAATTCAATTTTTAAGATTACACATATATGGTTGCCTTACCACAGATGATCGCCCCCTCAATAATCTGAACATTGTAGGCTGAGACTCGTTTTTAGGAATAGCCATTGTAATGTCATAAATTGCTGGAACGAAAGATCGCATATTGTTTACAGCTGAAATAAAACCCTGAGATAGGTACAAGAGGGTAAAAATCATACAAGTATAATCAACTGAACCCAGCAGAAAAAGCTGCTTGGAAACCTAGAAACAGAAAACACTATGCCCCACTGGATAAGAAAAGGAATTTAGAATAGGGGAAAAAAAAAAAAAAAAAACCATATGTTGGACATTTATAGCAATTTGCAATAAAAATTTAACCTTGGTACGAGGAACTAAAACGTTCCTAGGAACAGGCAACCCAGCTGAGGCAGCAAACTCTTGAGCTGCTAAAAGCTTTGCCTCTGTAAAACGAGTTCCTTCTACAAAAAGAGCCAACCAAAAAGGCTGAGGGAAGTCCTGTAGACGTTGAAAACCTGCCTGCAGCATGCAATCCGAGCAGTGTAAACATGACATTAAAGATAACCTGTAACAAATGTATTCAAGATTACCTTCAATGTCTCCTCATCTTTGGCCCAGTTTCTTTCCAAGAAGACATAATCAGAGAACCACATTGACCAACCTAAAACCTGCATACATATTTGCATCCCCTCATCCATTAGCAATTTAATCCATGCAACTCTTAAAAATAGTGAACTGAGCAATGAATTACTAAAGAAACAGAACTCCATTGAGTCTATACCAGCAATATCTGTCTTTCAGAACATTAATGTTCCTTTAAATAATCAAACTAGTTGTTCTATATATCGAATTAGACAAGTGACATATCATAATCTACACTATTCTATGAAGCATGTGAGAACCAGAGTGGTTGTCTCTTTTCATGAATTGCATCCATTTAAAATCTTGAATAAAAGCACATTTGTTCCCGGGCTCTGTAATATTGTCAACCATGATGCTTGACAGTGCTACTTGAATTAAAGGCTAGATGTAACTTTTGATAGAGAACACCAACAACAACATTAAGAGGTAAACCCATCAATTCCATTAAAAAAAAAATTGACGATTACTAGTCAGGAAAAAACTTACTGGGAGAAATTTTGATGATTTCTTCATAATAGCCAGTGCACTACCAAGACAACCTGCACGCTGTCAATAGCAAAATCTATATTCAACCAGGGAGGACAACAGTGGTGTGTTGTAAAATCAATGATTTCATATAGATACACTATAACGAATTTATTATGAATGCGGATAATATAACATTAAAATCCCATTTATACAAATATATGGGCATGCTACTAATGAGTAATGACACTGCAGGACCAAGCATGTTAAGAATAGCACAGCTTTTATATGATAAAGTAACAACTTATGCATGATGCACATGACAAAATCATGATAAATCTGAACGAGGGTGTATAGGGTTGTGACGGGTTGAAGAGAGTCACAATAACAGGTCAGATGGCATCAGAGGAATTCTGGAGAGAACTGGGTGAAGGACAAAGCAGCCTAAGCCACAGAAGGAAATGCAGTAGGAGTGGCAGGTGCAAAGGTGAATGAATAACAAAATGAGTCCCTGGTAAGGGAGCCCAAGGAGAGGTCGTTCAGTGAAGTAGCAACGTAATATGTGTGCTAGAGCACAAACAAAGTGCTTACGTCTTAATGCAAATGGCTGGTTCGTGCACCCCGCTCTCCATTCTGAATGTACAAGCATGGACACGTATTTTTTGGTGTCCCGAACACGTGTCATGGCCTTATGGATTATGTGTAGTGTGTTTGCTCATATGGAGCCCATGCCAAGGTGGCATACACGTGGAGTTCACAAAGGTATGGGGTAAACCTACCTCTTTTTCTTTAAGTAACAGTTATCCTTAGGTGATGCTTGCCCGAAATAACTCAGCTGTTAGTTCGTATGCCCCTTGGTTTCAGGATGGACATTTTGCTCTATTTTGTTATCTACACTCATTTCTGATATGTATACATGAGAAACTTAAAGATGTCTTCCATTAATTATCATTTCAAACAACTCAAAACTCAGTCAAGGAAAATTTACGCAAATTCACAAATAAAAAGCCGTGATATGTATTTGAGTGTATACAAGACAGATATCTAATTGAAATTTTATGAAGATAAGCACCTGAGCTAAAACCCATCCAACAAGCCAGTCAATGTCACTTCGGTGATTGGCAATGACAAGTGCATGTTCTTTACCTGAAAAGCCTCATCCATTAGTTAATGCCTACATTAGGTAATCAAATCTGCTACAAAAGAATACTGCCACAACTTCTAATTAATGCCCAAAAAATGACAGTCAGACAAGGAGAATAGAAGTCTCACCCATTAATTGAAGAGTTTCTGAATCTATGTACATCTCAACCTGCCACAAGTCATAACTAATATTCTTAAGGAGAATTGATAAGTAAAATTGTTCACAACATTAATATTGATACAAATAAATAAAATTCAAAGTTGTCATAATAGAAGCATGGAAGGAATATCCTGGCAGAAGAACAATCCCAAGGGTGCATTTCTAAAGCAAGTTCAGCAGCTTGTTTGCTATGAAGGATAGATACGGACATGTGAAACCGATACGACATGATACGGACCCCTGCACCCAGCATTCAGCAAAAGCAACTCTATATAATCTACCCATATATCACCTGATATATGGGATGAAATCTGAAGAGTCAAAATAAACCATAGGTGATTGTCTCCAGTGGAAGGTGATGACTTCAACTTGACAACGGAGAATAGTCCTTGATTTGACTTTTTCAATCTAATAACTACACCAAAGTTGCTTGGATTTCTTTCCTTTGTCCGTCTTTTTTTAATTTTTTATTTTTAAATGTTCAAGCCTAGTTTTGAAAGTTAATTTTATTGTTATTTTTTGTGTTGTGCATGTCAGGAATAAAACATGATGACAAACAAGTTGGCAAGCATGGACTACAAGATAAAGTTAAAATAATAGTTAACGTAATTGGTTGATTCCGTCTAACAGCAATTTCAGCTGTTAATGAGTTTTCAAAGGAGATAGAGAGAAATGGTGCAACTACACTTTGTTATAGAATTGCTTTATTATTCCTCCTTTACTTCAATCTAAATTATCTGCTATTAACAAAAGTACAATATATATATATATGCTAATGGTAATGAAGAAAGAAATGAACACCCTCTTACGCGCACTGCTCTTCAGTTGGTCTGTAACATGTTAAACATGTCCAAACTTGCTTGAAATAGCCAGAAGCAGCCAAACTAGTCTTCATTTTCACATAAACGGACATAAAAACAATTCTATAACTAGTTTCAGCTTTAAAAAAGTGGTGAGCCTTTATGTAACTTGATTTTATTGTGTAGTAATGCCAATTTGTGTGCACTATTACATCAATTTCCTTTCAGTGATAGTAAAGCTGCATTAATCTGATCGGTTATAGAATCTAAATTCTCTATGGAAACTAGAGAGTGAAGTTTCTCACAACTAGCAACTCCTACCAACAATTAAAATCCAATCAGTAACATTGAGAATGGTAGATTAACCAGATGTTGACCAACATCTGTAATAGAACATGCCTAATCTGCATTTATATAAGCCTCAACTTGCATATGACCTTTCTTGGGCAAAATGTATCCTTCCCCTAGAGTGTACAATAATTACAAGTTGCAGTTTGTCTGGAAGCTTGATGTAGAGGTACTTAAAGTACAGATTTCTGGCCAAAACACACAGTGCAAAGTCAATGTCAAGTTAGCAAGTGACCAGTCTAACCATTTGACTCTGAAATTGAGTTGATTGACCAACAAGAGTATTAACATCACCACTATAATTTCTGTGTTTTTAGTAGAGACAACTAGCATTTCTTCTGTTCACAGTCCAACAACCTAAGTTTAACTAAATATAACTTTTTCTGTAATGAAGATGTCACTTCTTGATCATTTGCTACTTGACCCAAAAACATTGTTACTCTTCATGATAAAAAAAGGGGCAGCCCAGCGCATGAGGCTCCCATCACTGCAGGACCTGGGAGAGTAAAACACATCCTTACCCTTGTGTGCAGAGAGGCAGTACAGCCTACAATAGAGCAACCTTCCCACTGCACCAAGTCCTACAATTTTTTGGCAAGAAAAGCTTGCATATAGTTCATATCTTCTTGATCATTGCCATGAACATATCACCACTTGTTTGAGCACCTTAAGTTTGATGACATGATCTACATATAGAGTAAGCAATGTGGTGCTCATAATTTATTATAGCCCCATGGGAATTATTGATAATTAAGCACTTGGTGAGACCATCTGACTCATGCCTCCCTCCAACCCCAACCACACACCCGCAAGTGTTTTTATAGAATTTTTCCTTTTTTTTTTGTGGTAGCACAGAAAAAATTATGTTTTTCTAAGTTCTTTCAAAAAAGAGGAAGAGGTACATGGATGAAGAAAATGTGTCCTGATATAGGCGAAACAAGGAAAAAAGTAGAAAGATCAGGGTGGGAAAATGCACCCTGAAGCTACCTGAGGTGATGGACATGACAGAGATTTTATGCAAAACTGGAACAAAAAACTTCAAAAACCTACTTCAGAGTATCCGGAAATGCACTTTGACTCATTGCAGAAGTTCATTAGTTAAATGGGCAGGAAATAACACCTCCTTGGGGTTTTGGAAGGGAACCTATAACTCTATTTTTCCTTTAAATTAGGCAAATGGACCAGTGTTTCCCACATGTTGCATTTGGACTGAATCGATGATATTCATTTGTAAGATGACAGAGCTTAAGGTATATCAAAATAAGTAACATAGCACGATTTTTACCAAAATAGAAAACAATAGTTTCCCCTCCTTTGCTCACCAAAAAGGCAAATTAAAAAGTTGACTGGCAGATTTTACCTTCACCGTGTGATAAACTTTGGAAGGTAGACAAGTCTCGCTCCTAGACACATACCTAGTGTCTAACTACATGAACTTGTGAGAAAATCTTGTGTACATTTGACTGTCCTCAGACACAACCTAAGTTTTATTAGTTCCACTATTTCAGGTAAATGGAACTTACAAAACAAGAATTTTGATATGAAACTTGTGAAAAGAGTACATTGCGTTTGAGGATAGTCTCATCTCATAAATGCATGTACATAAACTATTTCACCATGAAAATCACAGGTTCTCAAATTTGTTATGGTATTTAGGATAAGTGGTAAGAAGTAAACAAATACTTAAAAAAAAAAACTCAATTACCCTAATGTTAGCCCACCAATCGAAAAGCCATACAAGCTCCAACCACAACAATTCTGCAACTACTCTGTTGATCCTTCTATACATACTCCGAGAAAATGGCCAGACCAAGATGAAGAAAACTGCCTGAAAGCGCAATTATGAGAAAAACATGACAAAAGCAACGAGTTAATCAAATAACTACACCATGACTTGGAATTCTAATCAAAGCAAAAATAAAAAATTTATTTGTTTTTAGTCTATGTTGCATGAGGATTTTTTTTTTTTTTTTTGGGGGGGGGTAAAGATCCAAAAGGGTTAGAAAAATACACCAAAAAACCTTATTGAATAAAACTAGATAAATAATCCTACAAAATAAAGAAAATTAGCAAGGTCCTTAAGTGTATACAGATACTGCCATTTTCGATGTCTTTGTTTCGTTTTGAAAACCAATAAGACAAGAAGATACATAAAGCATAACCATTGCTGCAACCCGAGAACTATTTATCTTCTTTAAATAGCTGTGAGAAACCTTTGTGTTATCCAGACACATAACATTGTAGTCTGCATTTGATATCAAAGCCTTGTTTGGGCGAATAAAACAAAACAATACATGGCAAATCATTCAAAAAAATCTGGTATTTTTATATATAAAAATTCATGAAATTTAAATGACATATTTTCAGAACAAAAATCCAAACGGGCCCTAAAACGTTTAGAATGGCAACAAGAAAAGAGAAGGATCATTTTATATAGAAGTTAAATCCGGAGTCCATGGTTACTAGCAGAATTAATAAGAAATAAGTAGAAGTATGTTCTCTCTAGGAACCTTTACTCATTGAATAGCTATATTACAGCCCCCCAATAATCAACCAAGTCAAAAGCAATAAATAAATTATTGAGAACACATTGTCATTTCAGAAAGCATATAATATCTGAAAATGCTTCAAAAATTTTCTAACCAACATAGAAAATCTATTAAAAAGAATTGTTTTCGGCACATCTCAAAAGTAGTTTTCATGTTACCAATTCAAAACTACAGATCAGGAATAAATCAATAAGGAAACAAGAGAAAAGATGTTTCTGAACAAATTTCAAGATCTTCATTTTCAAACTAATCAAGATTCTAAAATCTGTTTTGTTGGATAAAACACTAAAGCTGGAATTACAAGCAAAAACCTTGTAGGATACATTTCTGAGGCAAACCCAAAGAAGAAACAATGACAAATCCAACAATCAAATAAATGAGTTGGGAACAGATTGAGAGGAACCGACAGAGATCCGAAAGTGTAGAAATTAAAAGAGATTTAAAATTCATTAGAAAGAGAGAAAGAAATGAAATGGATTTTGCGAATGTGAATACCCCCAATGGGTTTTGACGCAAACCCAAATGAGAAACAATGCCAAACCCAATAATCAAAGACATGAATTGGGAACAGATTGGGAGGAAACAACAGAGCTAGATTCGTATAAATCACAAGAGATTGAAAATTCATGATAAAGAAATGAGATGGGTTCTGTGAATGTGAATAGATATACCTGAATGAAGTTGACGACTAGGCCTGAGAGAAGGAAAAGTAGACCCAAGGGCAGCACGATCACTGCTGCGATCGCCATTGCATCCCACACATGCAAACACGGTCTAGAGAGAGAGAGAAAATTCAGAGTTTTAAAATTGACAAAGAAAGGAGAGAGAGAGAGAGAGAGAGAGAGAGAGAGAGTTTGTTTGTTTGTTTGTTTTTCCGTTTGACAGCTTGTACGAGCGACGCTTTTTAAGGGTAACCGAAAATGCTAACTTGCGCTTTGTTCATTGTACGCTCCCAGCTTTGGTCTTGTTTGGATCAGTTTTTTACGGGGTTTTAACCAGTGGCTTTTTGACTTCTATTTTTTCAAACTGATAATTTTAAAATTTTTTTTGTCTTTTTGTGGACTTCGGTTTAGATTTTTGACCTTTTCATTAAAATCAAAAGTTAAACAAGCTTCTATAGGTTTAAAGCGAGCACTGCAAATCACTTTTTTTTTTTAATTCCTTTCACTATTTTCCACTCTGTTTTTGTTAATCATATACAGATTTTTATATATAGATGGACTAATTTTGGCGCTCACACTCCTAATTAGTAAATATTAGTACTATTTATGTATAAATGAAAATTAATCTCATTTTTTCACCTGAATCTAAAATTTAATAAAAAATATTTATTTTTTTGAGTTGGATTGTATAATATACGTATTAAACTTTATTAAAAATTAAATATAATCTAATATAATTTTAGCATATTATTAATTTTATACTTAATACATAATTGTAATAGTATAATTATTGACTATTAAACTCTTTTAACTTTATCAATTATAGAAAAAAAAATTGTATAACTCATGTTTGTGTATCTTTACTAGTATCATATCATATATATTTGTAAAATTTTTTTTAATATTTAATATATTTAAATTATTAAAATACTTCTCTATAACTTCTTATTAATATTCAAATTATTAAATTTGATAAATCAATCGATTCTTACATCAAGTATTAAAGTAATAAAATAAATAAAATAAAATTTATCTATTCGTATTTTTTATGTTCTCATATTTTTATGCCTAATTTTGTTACCATATTTTTTTAAAAAAAAATAATATTAAACCCATACGTATTATGTATCATCTTTTGTCGTTTCATATTTTACTAATTATGCTCACACTTCAAAATGAAAAAGTAATTTGTGACTTATGATTTTAAACAGAGTACTACCAAATTATTTTAGAGAAAGTTCACAGATATAACTATTTTTGGAAAGGACACAAGCATAGTATCTGTTAATGAGTCACGTGGAAGAATTGAGTCTAAGACCAGTAAAAATAAAAAATCAAAAGGAAATCAATAATTGTAGTAGAAAGTGTATCTGTTTACGCCTTGATAGCCATTAAGGGGGTTTGATTTCTAGACGTGGTTAACCACCGATCAAAGGAGGAAAGGTCACTTGGCTGAGTAAATATTAATTTAAGCCTTTGACCAAATTCATCTAAAATTTAGAAAGTACATAAGTCATTTGGCTCTATGTATAAATATATATATATATAATAGGAGTGTGCACGGGTCGAGTCCATGCTAGACTCAGAATCGACTTGAATTTGATTAATTTCAAATTTTTAGATTCAAAATTGAATCGATCATTTAATGGAATCGAACCAAACTAACTCGACTCAGTTCAGTCAAGTTTCATATCTCGGGTTGTGTTGGGTCCATTTCAGGTCGGGCAAGTTTGAGTTTGTTTTTATTTATATTATTTGACTTATTTATTTTAAAAAAATAAAATAATAGGATTGGTTTTGCATATTTAATTTTTCAAAAAAATAAAAATGACATACAAACACAAATTAATAAATATTTAAGTACAAATAACATTGATATAATGATATAAATACAATATATATATAAACTTTTATGATATATAAAGATCTGATTTCGGTTCGGTTCTTAGGTCAATTCAAAATGGGCAGGTTCTTGGTTAGGTCTTGTCCAGAAAATTTGCTAAACCAATATAGATAATGTAAAATATAAAAATTTTATTTAAATGTCATAACTATGACTCTAAAAGCATATGCAAATCCAACATCGGAGATAGTGAAGCCACATAAAATCTTAAAAATTAAAAATAATTCATTATTCAAAAAAATACACAATATAAAAACATAAACACAATATAAAAAATAAGAAAGAAATAAGCTAAATTTCAAAAAATAAAACGATGTTAAAGTCTTAACTTTTACTCATATATACGAAGGGCATTCTAATTTATTAAAATACCTTAAGAATATATTGCGCTCAAGTCTATTTTGTGTTATAGTTAACCAAACTCTAACTCATTTATTCGTGCAAATCATATCCAAACTCATACCATATGTTAGAGGCGTGATTAGTGATCTAACATTTTATTCATATAATATTATGTGTAGAGGGATAACATTTTAAAATAAATTAAAATTATTAATCTAACTGTAAAGTAACTTTTTAAATTTAAAATTTCAGCCTGTTAAAAATTTAACATGTTACACAATTTGAATTGAATTTGAATGACACCCGCTTAACCGTACGGTGAGAGTCAAATTGTACAGGTCAAATTGTCATATTTAAATAAACTTCCCTTTTGAAAAAAAAAAAAAAAAGTCCCTCTTTCAGCGTGATTGCAAAAAAATTCCAACGATGTCGTTTTCTTGCTGCCCTTCGTCTTGTCATCCTTTGACCCTCTGCAGCTACACCCTTTCGATAGGGAGGGAGGAGAGCGGGACTGCGGCCATAATCTCCATATGTACAGGCGATATTGAGAGAGAGAGAGAGAGAGAGGAATATATATAAATATATAGATACATATATGGAAGCACAGGCGCAGCAGCAGCAACAACAATGGATGTTTAGCGCGCAGGCTCAAACCTATCACCATCCACCAACGGCAGCACCCACTATATCACAACCCTACCATCAACCCACTACTCTCGAAGAAGTACGAACCCTTTGGATTGGCGATTTACAGTACTGGATCGACGAGGCCTACCTCCATAGCTGCTTCGCCCACACCGGAGAGGTCCCTTCCCCCACTCCCTTCCTCTCCATTTACGTGTGTATATTTATATGCATGTCTTTCTTTAAGGTCTTTTTTTTTAATGCTTTAGGGCTTCACTAGTTCATTAATCGAGATAAAATGCCAATTATTAAGTAATATTAGGATTTTTGAATACAGATATAACGGAACTGTGTTCTCGGTTTAATATGGGTTTAACAGAACTGAGTTCTCAGTTATGTTGAACGTTTGGATGCTAAGTTCAGGTTTGATTGAGTTGTCAAGCTATTACAATTCAAGTTATTTGTTAATCACGGAACCAATTGACGGTTTGGAAACACAGGTATGGTTCCTGGAATTGCTTTATACGTGCAATAAATTAATTTATTGCCTCCTGTAAAATTTTAACGACTGCAGAAAATATATCCGGGCTGATCACCTTGGCCAGTAATGCAAACACATTTTATTCAAATTGCTTTGTCCCTTAATTTTGTGTTCAATTTACAACGGCACAGGTTATCCAGCCCTATCTAAATGTCTGCTAATTTTAGGTTTTATGGTTATGGAACCTTGGGTGTGCAGTTATATTTCTAGTGAGCTGATCTTTATATGTTCACACTGAAACAAGTTGAAAAACAAAGAGAAAATACGATATTCACTTTTTGAGCATTTATATGCATATAGCAGTCAGATTAAATGGACCACTGTGCTTTATGCAGGTGGTTTCAATAAAGATAATACGTAACAAGATCACTGGCCAGCCAGAGGGTTATGGGTTTGTGGAGTTTGTTTCACATGCAGCTGCTGAAAGGATTTTGCAGACCTACAATGGGACACAAATGCCTGGAAGTGAGCAAACTTTTAGGTTAAATTGGGCTTCCTTTGGGATTGGAGAAAGACGCCCTGAGGCTGGGCCTGAACACTCTATCTTTGTGGGGGATTTAGCACCTGATGTTACAGATTACTTGCTGCAAGAGACCTTTCGAACTCAATATCCATCGGTTAGAGGTGCCAAGGTTGTGACTGATCCCAATACTGGGCGCTCAAAGGGTTATGGTTTTGTTAAATTTGCTGATGAAATGGAAAGAAACCGTGCTATGACTGAAATGAACGGTGTCTATTGCTCAACTAGGCCAATGCGTATTAGTGCGGCTACACCAAAAAAGAGCACTGGGTTTCAACAGCAATATGCGGCAGCTAGAGGTAATATTCTATCTTATTGTTATAGAACAGAACCTATCTTGCAGATTGTTCATTCATTTGCATGTGGAAATTGATAGTCTGTATGAGGTTGTGAATTACATATTGCTGTAATCTGCTGTATGATGCCCTCTTGAGTCCTGAAGTCTGATCCTTTTTGAAGCTCTCTTTTCTCTTTCTAGTGTCCTGCAGTTTTTTTGGTCCAGTATATGGAGGACTGTTAACTTCTTTGAATATGAATTGAATTATTGAAATTCATGTGTGTCATTGGATTTGCCTTTTTGAGGATGAAAGGGTAACCCATGCCCATTGCTTTTAAAACTTCGAAAACTGTTTGGTAATGGAACCACATAGATTTGCTCAATGCACAGATTTTAACTGTTTAACTATCCAACCATTTGGGCAAGAATTCAAAACCAATCGGTTTCTTAGCTTTGACACATTAAGCCCCTTTTGGTTTTACTCATCATTAGTCTCCTTTCAAACAGACATGTTTCGGGTTCTTAGTTCCCTATACCTTACAAGCCTTTCACCGGGTTGACAGTTATTGTCATTTATGAAACGTTTTGCCTTATGTGGAGAGATATCTTGGTGTTCAAACCAACTCTTCACTGACTTGGTTTTGAATTTCTAGTGGGACCTAAGGAACACTAATGATCTATTTATGTGGAAAAACTATAAGAGCACAAGAAGGTTTAATCCAAAGAAAGAAATGAAGCTTGAAAGATAATGCACATAACTGCTCTTGATTTTAACTTACTTTTCAAATGTTTCATTATTGTAGAACTTCCATAAATAATAGGAATGCTATGTCAGTGGATATATTGAGCTCCCTAAACAGACATATGTCCCCGTTGAGTGACTTGTCATCATCAAGAAAAAAGTTTGGAGTAATATTGAAAACAGCGAAACATATAATGAAACTTAAGGGTATTAGAAGATAAGTACAACTATCGATGACAAAACAACAACTAGGATGTTGATGTGGATGGAAATGATGGAATAACAAAGAAGCCAAAGATATCAAAAGAAATGACATATACTGTCATGACCCCAAACCCACCCTGTGCGGATAAGAGACCATGACCGGCTAGTAGCGTACCTACTAAAGGCCGAACACATTAAAGGGTTGATCAGCTATAATGGTCATAGCCTGTAATGGTAATATCAAAAGCATAATACGGTGATTGTGCATTTTAACCAAGTATCAGTGCAAGTGCCTATGTTCTTGTCCATTAACTCATACCATAATATCCACACACAAAAATATTACAAGCTTTAGGCCTATCCCAAGGCTATACACAAATATATACATAACTTAGTTTCTCCAAATATAATACAAGTCCATCTTAATCTATTAACACAAAATAAGCATGCTTCTCCAACCAACACCAACAAGAGTCTTCAAGGCAACCACACAAAAGCCATTTACCAAAAGCATCTACAACTGTGCATTTTAACCAAGCATCAGAGCAAGTGCCTATTTTCTTGTCCATCAACTCATACCATAACATCCACACACCTGGAAATGTGACAAGCTTTAGGCCTATCTCAAGGCAATAACACAAGTATGTCCATAGCTTAGTCTCACAAAATGTAATACCAGTCCAATTTAGTCTATTAACACAAAATAAGCATGCTTCTCCAACCAAAACATAGCATGTCTCTTCAAGGCAACCACACAAAAGCAATTTATCAAAAACATCTTCACGCAT
The DNA here is from genome assembly GCA_033060915.1 of Euryodendron excelsum. Taxonomy (NCBI): domain Eukaryota; kingdom Viridiplantae; phylum Streptophyta; class Magnoliopsida; order Ericales; family Pentaphylacaceae; genus Euryodendron; species Euryodendron excelsum. Next base: position 47,033,746 of record CM065380.1, on the reverse strand, counting down.
AGGCTCTTACTCGTTTCCTCAAATGTTAATTGATGATATAAGCAAAACAAGCCCAATTAATGATCTAGATACAATGAGTATTCAAGATTAAGCAATGGACAACACATATAACATTTCTAATCAAAATACATGATGTAAAAGTAATTTCTTTCCTTGATATAGTGGAGAGATATTCACATTTCTATCATAATTAAACATTCATATTTTGCAAAATAAATTTCACATTTTGTCATGTGCTCACGCCCCTGGGCACAATGAGCTGAAGCCCCTAAATTTGATTCTTACATATGTAGAACCCACAATGGACCATGTGACCCTAAAGGGGGTCTCCCAAAATAATATATAACTGTTCATTTTGAGTCACCCGAGACAGGACCCTTGAGTGTGGCAATAATACATTCAAAACACATCTTTACACATTTCACAAGCAAAAGAGTCCATGTAATTCAAATCTCTTGCAAGTATATCATTTGTCAAAACCATGTCATTTATAATTGAAATGTAACAAAATAACCATTTGTAGATGAGTCAAATTAAAAAGAATAACTCCAAACATCCAGAAAGGCTTGACATACCTTTATGTTACTTAATACTACACAATATTTTCAAAAGGGGGTAAATTCAGCTAATTAAGAGCACTTTGTCTAGTTTGCTGATTTACTTTATGTCCTTGTTTACTATTCCGGCTTTGGTGGTAGATAGATTAGATAAGCTCCAACAACATTTTTTGTCGGGGTAGACTAGGAGAGGAGTTTAAATATCATATTGTGGCTTTGGAAAAAATTTTTACGTCCGTGAAGAGTGGTGGTTTGGGCATTCAACTGCTTTGGCATTTAGTCAAGCTCTCTTGGGTAAGTGGTTGTGGAGTTTTGTGGAAGATGATGGGCAATTGTGGAAATTAGATATCCAAAGTAAATATGGTTTGGAAGAGGGTTGATGGACTTCTACATAGAATCGGAATTCTTATGGTATTAGTCTATAGAAGGGATTAGGAATGGTTGGGAAGATTTTTTTCGACATATCAGTTTTGCTATAGGAGATGGTAGAAGAGTTAAGTTTTGGCATGATCTTTGGTGTAAGGATGTTCCACTTTGGGTTACTTTTTCGAATCTTTTTGTTATTGCTAGACATAAGAACACTTTAGTGGTCGATTATTTGAAGAGTTTAGATGATACGGTGGTTTGGGAACCTATTTTTATTAGGGATGTTCAGGATTGTGAATTAGAGGAGCTTGCTGATTTTTTAGATTCTTTATATGAATTGAAGATTGCACGGAGTAGTATGGACCATATGATCTCGGTTGGGCCAGTAAAAAGGGGAAGTTATATGTTCTCTTGTATTGTGGTCTTATTTATAATGGGGTGGAAAGATCTTTCTCATGGCAAGCTATTTGAAAATCAAGGGCTCCCGTTAAAGTGACATTTTTTGGGTGGACTACAGCGGTAGATGCAACTTTGACTATTGATAATTTAGGAAGAAGGGGTTAGATTCTTCTTATTTGGTGTTGCATGTGTTATAGAGCAGATGAGACTGTTGAGTACTGCTTATTCAATGTGATGTAACATGGCATCTTTGGAGTATGTTATTCTCAGTTTTTGGATTTTCTTGGGTTATGCCATCTTCTGTTGTTGCATTATATGATTCTTAGTCTAGAGGTTGCAGAGTTACGTTGAAGAAGAAGGCTTGGGAGCTGGATCCACTTTATAGGATGTGGTGCATCTGTAAGGAAAATAATGGAAGAACCTTTGACGGCAGTGTTTTACCGGCTCATAGACTTAAGCCTTTTTGGTTCCATACTTTTGCTTTTTGGCTTCCAGGAATTTTTGTGAGTCCTCTTTTGTTATGATAGATTTTTTAGGAGGTCTTGATCTAAAGGGGGGTCATTAGGTTTTTCTATGCGCCTCGCGTACAAGTTGGCTCCCCATTTTTGTGTTCCTATTGAATAAATTTGCTTGCTTATAGAAAAAAAAAAACAAAAAAAAATTCCTACACAATTGAAGCATGTGTTGGTGTCATACACAAAATTATAAAATAAAAGTGGCTAATATTCGAAGTGCAGGACAACTTGCTATAGCGTGCTCCATAGTGAGCTTCTCTGAAGTTGGGGCTCGCTAGTGGCAATCTAGACTTCGCTATAACACGCCTCTCTGAAGTGGCTCGCTATAGCAGCTCCATAGCGAGCCTCTCTGAAGTTTTCCTGGTGCTGAAAATCAGTGGTGTGCCATAGTGAGCTCCCTTGAAAATTTCAGATCATAGTTCCAACGTCAGATTTTCAAATGAGTCTAAACTAGCCCAGCACAAACATAAGTCTCTTGAGGACTCAGTCGTAGCTCTAGGTTCTCAAACAAAGTTTCAAACATCAAAACATATGCAATTGCACATGATTTCATCAAGTTGCATAAAAAGTGGGTTTCTAACTCTCTTAATTTATGGTCTCAAGTTCTAGGTCCAAATTCATAACTTTTGAGGCATGCAAAGGTGTCTTTAGGTGCATTAACCAATGTAGGACATGAATATAAACATGATATTAGAGTTTCCTACTCTGATCCAAGCTTTTTGAATTTTTTTGAATTTTTCCTTAGCTTTTCTTCACTTTCTCACTTTCAAAACATTTCACTTGTTGAATTTTCCTTGTAAGTCTGCTACTCCTCTCTCTTCCCTCTCTCTATTGCATGTAGTACAGCACACACACATCTTGTAATTGCGAGACTACAAGAAGTGAATGGGACATATGTCCCTTTCACAAGTGAGTAGGGCAATAAACGAACCAAGCTACTCGAATTCAGCTCACGTTCAGCTCGTTAAAAGCTCGTTTGAAATTGGCTTGTTATGTTAACAAGCCAAACTTGATACATTTTAGAGCTCATTAAGTTTATGAGCTTGGCTCGATAATCTTATATACATATATATTCAAGCTGTTTGAGCTCGACTTGATTAAAGCTCATTCGAGGTCAACTCAAAAGTTTTACAAATCAAGCTTGAACACATTTTCAAGCTCGTTAATGTTTTCAAACCAAGCTTGAACAACCTACGACTCGACTCGTTTATGTCCCTCCTAGTGAGGTGGTAGTCTCACAAGCTTCCGCGTGTGGACCAACATGCAACCAGCCAAGTGTGCTTAAGAGCTAATTAATCAAGTCTCGAGCTAATTAATCCCACTTACTAACCAATTAGCTTAACCAATTACCACTAGCATTAATTAATCAAAACTAACTCTTCCAAAATAATGTTCCAAAATGTAATTAACATTAAATGAAATTAATTAGACTTCTAAAATAGATTAATTGGTCTTATCTAAAGCATGAAAAATCCAATTTACACCAGAATCAAATATATTCACTTATGCACCAATTAAACACACAAGGCATGATTAGATGTCTAAATGAAATGTAGAGGTCTAGGGTGTTACATATGCTAGAGCAAATGTTACTGTCAAGATCAAATGACATCCTGGTATGGCCTGCAGGATGTAGAGACCGTGGTAGGAAAAAGGCGTGAAAGGTAGCTCCTTTGTGTGTGATGTGATGTATTTGGAAGGAGTGTTATGAGCGTAATAGACGAACTTTTGAGGACACTGCATTAGCAATTTATAGTCTCAAGGCGTCTTTGTTGCATTCCTTTGCGTTTTGGATGACAGTGACATTTACTGCTTCTTTTGCTATGTTAGATTTTATAGAAGAACTTGATTTTATTTTTTTTGGGGTTGGTTGGGGGGGGGGGGGGGGGTGGGGGGGGGGTTAAGAGGGTTTTTTTGGTATACATCCCGTGTACAAAGGCTGCACCCCTTCTTGGTTTCTTTGAATAAATTAAATTTATATGTCCAAAAAAAAAAGGATAATGCTGTATTGGTTAATAATAGAAAATCACAACTATCTTGCTGTTTGCTGTATGTGTTAATGTATTAATGGATATATACACATGTTTTTTACACATTATAATTCAGTGCATAAGCCATGGGCTGGACTTCCAGATGCCTAATTCTCACACTTCGGTTTATTCTTTCGTACTTCTATTTATCTAGACAAGTGTGAACTAACCTTACAATTTTTTCTGATAGCTGTATATCCAACTCCAGCTTATGCTCCAGCAGTGCAGACAAATCCAGTGGATAGTGATATTAATAACACTACAGTAAGTCCAACACTTTGAGTTTTCTTTATGCTTTATATATATATTTTTCTTCATCTAATATGTTTTTATTTGCAGGTTTTTATTGGAAACCTGGACCCCAATGTCACGGAAGAGGAGCTGAGGCAAATATTTTTGCAGTTTGGGGAAATTATTTATGTCAAGATCCCAACAACTAGAGGATGTGGTTTTGTGCAGTTTGCAACTAGGTTTGTCAAGCATGTGAAATGCATACCTGATTTGGTAGAAAAAATTGAAATGATTAGTGGAAAACATGAAAAGGTGTCTTGTGTTATGTTCTCTCCCATCAAAACATTCTCTTTTTTTTTTTTTTTTTTTTCTCCCTTTTGTTTTGCCCTGGAAGAGCTGGGTCACCTCACCCTGTGTCTCTCTCTTTCTCTCTCTGGGTTAATAGCATATCGTGGATTTAATCTTTTTCTTATGTTGACCCTTTTGCTGGTGGAGCTGGACTGTTGACATTGTGGTCTAGTCCATTTCTCCCATGATCTTTTGCTTTACTGTATAGACTTATTGTACACCCTCCCCTTTTTTCTTATCATATATTTTTTGAGCAGGACATCTGCTGAAGAAGCAATCCAAAGGATGCAAGGAACAGTGATTGGTCAACAAGTAGTCCGCCTTTCTTGGGGCAGGAGCCCAACTGCTAAACAGGTGAATCTTCTTTTTGGACTGCTCTGGTCTGGTGTGTGCTCTTTCTAGGATTGTATCTATGAGAGATTCAACCAGAAGAATTAATATTTTTCTTTATAGCTTTAAGTTTCATTCTATGATAAAGCCAGAAAAAGACTGGCAGTCAAGAGGATAAAGTAATTCAAATCACGAATTTGATATGAAATGGTGTCAATGTAGCTATAAGAATATTAGTTCTAGGGTGACATTATCAGGGTCTAAGCGACTTTTAGAAACACAACCTATTCACATCTACATGATTTGACTGTTGTTTGGCAGTCGTGATGGTTGGTAATGAGGTGTAATTGAGAATAAAATATTTGGTCAGCTTTTCCCAGTCACCTTTTTGTCAACTGCTATTTCTGGTTTTCGAAAGAGTATTTAGTTTATGCTAATTCACTAGTCTTGACAAACTTTTGAATACTATGTTGTAGGACATACCTGGTGTCTGGGGTCAGCAAGCGGATCCAAGTCAATGGAGCAGCACCTATTATGGTTATGGCCAAGGTTATGATGCCTATGCTTATGGGACTACTCATGATCCTTCATTATATGCATATGGTGCATACTCTGGTTACTTGCAGTACCCTCAACAGGTACAATACTCTTAACATTGCTTTCGCCTATTTGCTGGATTTGCTGTCTAGCTTATTCCATGGCCTAGAAAACTTACAGATGGGCTGCTTCGTGAAGTATTATTTGTAGGAAACTTGAATATTTGTGGACCTTTTGTTTCTGTTGGAGAGCTTGATATGTATTGTTGGGGTCCTTAGATAACAGCTTAAGCTGTTAGGTCAAGTGGTCTTTATAGTTTCTAATATATACTCAGTTGTAGAACAGTTAAATGCGTGACGAATACACAGACCATAACTGTGAAACCTTGATTTTTCTCACAGTTCTGTTATGAGAATAATTTAACAAGAAAAAAAGTGTTTAACTCAGAATTAGGAATTTGGAGATGTGTAAACAATCTATCAACAGTTTTAGTCTCACTTTCCTTTCTTTCTTTTATATTTTATTTTCCTGTTAGCTAAGAGGTTTATTTTCATGGATTTAGCAATGCCTTTTGCTTTTCCTTTAATTTTGCTCATCCATCCAAAAAAGAAGAGAAAATCAATGTCCAGTCTTCTATTGATTTGATCATGATCTTCCTTTGGGTATCAACTTTTGAACTGCCAAGATTCTTCATGGTCATCCTCCCTTGACAATGCCTTTATTTTCATTATTTTTTGAAAAAGCATGAACCTTCATTTATCATCCTTGTACCCAAGATGCGAAGGCCCTAATATTACTAACTTCTGCTTGAGTAGCTATTGAGTAGTCTCTACAAGATTGTTTCCAAAATTGTGGCCCGAAGACTGAGAAACTTGTACAAATTTCAGATGACCAGATATCTTTTGTCTCGGACAGCAAATCTCGGGTTGTGCTTTCAAATGAAAGCATTCATGTGGAATTACAGTTGGCTAATCCTGGAATTGTATTGAAATTGGACATGGAAGAGGCTTATGACCATCTTAATTGGCAATTTCTACTTATCTTATGCAAGCACGGGGATTTGGGGCTAGAGGCAGAAGGTGGTTGCCTTTTTGTGCATAAACTAGTCCTTATCTTTGCATTATGATGGTGCTTGAAGGGATTGACTGGTTATCTGCCAAGGTTGCCCTTTCATCCCTGCTATTATTTTGTATGGTTTGTAAAGCTTTATGTAGGCTTCTATGCAAAGCTAATGAAATGATCTCAAAGGGAGTTTTATGGTAAGGGCAAGTGATCTGTGTAATTAGAACTTACAAAGGTGCCAGCTGCATCGTAACACAAGTCCTCCCACCAGGTCACACACAATTCATTCGACAATCTTAACTCTTGACTTGACACCACGCCCTTGGTACCCTGTCTGAGGTGGTGGCAACTTGGTATGTGGAAGGATCATCACATCCGGCTGTTAGCTCTCAATCAGGTAGGGTTTATGATTTCGTTAAAGACTCTTTTGGTCGCTTTTTGAAAAAAAAAGAAAAAGAAAAGAAATTAATGATAAGAGAAGAGGGGAAAGAATTCCAAAGTCTTGATCATATAATTCATTCACATGTGAATATTTCTAAATGTGAATATTCCATTAACCAAATAATTCTAAATGTGAATATTTCGTATAGAAGGAAAGAGTCTTTCCTTTTCATAAGGGAGTCGCCTAAGATGCTCCTCCTTCCACAATTCGCGGATGAGATTCCCGATAGCGTCTTCGTGATCCCATATCCATTGGAAAAGAATGGTTTCTAAATCTATTTGAGGCACAATCTCACCCTCATCCTCCACCCCTAATCAATAAGTGGGAAAGAGAGGCGGGAGTGCGTCGAAGCATGAATTGACCAGCAGAGCAAGTTCTTATGAAAGCTGATGTACCCAAATCATATTTTTCTCTTGCATCCTTGTGTGTTCTTAAGTACCCTGAAAGTTGATAGTTAATCTTCAGAAGTATGCACCGGTGGTTGCTGGTAGAGTTTCATACTTGCACAAGTTGGCCAAATATATTGGGTGCAGATGTGGCTCTTCCAATTTGTAGTCGGTTGTTATGAAATGTCAGAGGAAGATAGCTGCTGGGGAATCCTACTATACCTTTAAAGATTGGAAAATGGTTTTTGTATCGAGTTTCTCGACCAATTTCCATACCTATTTTCATCCTCTTTCAAGGCATAATTTAGAAATCATTCCAAAGCTGGACAAGGTGAGAGAGTTTATATATGGGCAGGAATATGTAAGTAATTCCAGTACCATGTTATTAGGGGACAAGGTGAGGTGTTTAGGCCTAGAATGTTGTTGGCTATGTAGTGCCAAAAAAAGTCAGAAAAATAAAAATAGATGGCCTTGGAACATGATTATTAGAGGCATGCCTTGGCCCAAACAGCACCCTGGGTTCATCCAAGCACAACAGAAGCACCTCATTCTACGGCAGGAAATATTTCTTTGGTTAGGTGCAATAATGCCTTCAGCGAAAAGCTGTTTCAAAGGCGGCTCTTTATCATTCAATCATAATTTTTCTTTTTCTTTCTCTCTCTCTCGTTTTCATAATTTTTTCCCTAATGGCCATTGATCCCTTATGTCATCTCATGGTGTTATTCTGTTAATCATATAATTCATTCACATTTAGACATTTAAAAGTATTCTGGGATTCATAGGCTTAAGGTTGACCACTTGAATTAGATGTGTTCATTATTGCACTTTTGCAACTATAGTTGATTTGTTCAATGCATGTGAAAATTGAAACTTTATAGATAAGGTGGTGCACTCCCTTGCCCTCCCAACAACTTCCCCCAAAAAACAAAAAAACAAGAAAAAAGGGAGAAAAGAAAACCTTTCCTCTCCAAAGAATTTTCTACTAGTTTTGGTTGGATGTTTTATTTCGGGTATACATTGATCTAGTTGAATACAAATTCAAATTGAAAAGGAAATATGTACGTTGATTTAGCTAAAACTCTTAGTTCATCCCCGTTTTTTATGTTGTTAGATTTGCATTTTCCTCAAGTTTTTATTGCATATTTCTGAATGGTTTCAATTATAACTATATTTGGTATGTCTTCTATCACGCATGTGCTTTAATTTGTTCACATTAATGTCTGATGTTGCATGTTGTGCTTAGGTTCTGGGAGATTTGGGCACCCTAGAGCACGAGTAAATATTCAGTATAACGGTGATACCACATCATCATGCTGACATGGTATCACAAGCCAATAGAATTACATCAAAATACAGTTATTATCCTTATCACCTAAAATTAAGAAGTTAGTTGAAATATTTTATCCGCACTACCCCACTAACTAATATGACATATCATCATAACATGCTCATGTGGGTGTATATCATTGGTTTGTGATACCACATCAGCAATAATGATGTGGTATCGCCTTTACATTGAATATTTTCTCCTAGAGCACCATGAGCCTGTAATAACTATTCCTGGAAATTAGGGTTGTTCTTTTTTTATTTGAAATCGGACAGTGATGGTCTGAAGTCTTTAGAGAAAATTCATTGTACGCACTTATTATCTCTTTATCCCCTTTTTTCAAAAATACCTATTCTCCATCAGCTATCTGATAATTCTTATATAACTTGAATGGAGGAAGATGCACTCTTCATTAGTGCACACTGGGTTTTTATATGAATGACTTGCAGCCATTAGTTCTGAATGTCTATTTTATTCACTCTCGTGTGTTAGACAATAAAGGATGTGGTTGTTTATGGGAATCATCATCAGTGGACCCTGACTGAATATCTTTATGGTTCATTTAAGGTTGAAGGTTCTCAAGAAATGGCATCCATAGCAGGTGCTGTCCCAGCTGTGGAACAAAGGGAGGAGTATGATCCTTTGGCTACACCAGATGTTGACAAGTAAAAAACTTCACTCCTTCCCAATACACTGATATGTCTAGGTTTCCATATATATTGGTTTCTCATCTCTTACGGATAATAATCAATAGCGATCTGCAGGCTGAATGCTGCTTACCTTGCTGTGCATGGAAATGCCATTTTGGGCCGGCCCTTGTGGCAGAGAACATCATCACTCTCACAGCAACCATAGGCCTCCCGTGGCAGCACCTATTTTATTTATCAGTCTCTATTTGGTTTTAGTGATGCTAATGAGAAGAAAGTTAAACCTAGCAAGATCACAATCATGTGCAAGGAAACTGCAGTCCAGAGGGGATCTTGGTGTGTTATGCTTCTGTACATGGTGTTCTGCCTCAATGTTCTCATGAGGGATTTCCTCTTCAGGTTGCAGCAGTCAATGAAAACACAGGAGAGCCAATCCATTCTATGACATAACTTTTAAAGTCATTTCCAGATTGTTGCAACATTATGATTTGTATTATAGAAGAGAACGATATGTTGCCTCTTTCAAGCAGACTCAACTAAGAAGGCTGTCTCTGTGATACATTGACTTGACAAATGTTGAACCGCAACACACTGCCCTCTCTCTCTCTCTCTCTGTGTCGGATCTTAAAAGTGTGTTTGGTGCATGCATTTCTTTTATAGCAGACTACTTGCGTCCTAGGAATTCCAAGATGCAGAGCAAGATTACCCATGTACTTGAGCACTCTGGCAATGGAGCAGGAGCATATTGAAAAGGAATCTATCTGGGTAAATATTTTGGACACAGATTCTCAGAACTCTTAACAGTCCAAAGATTTGAGGAAAGCTTTGGAATTTTGTTCATTTTGGGAATCTGCATTCTTGTTCTGGCATGTTACATCATTGGGTTGGTGGCATTTGCTACATTCCCATTTGGTTTTAAAGCATGATAGCCATGCCCGCTTTAGTCCGAAGTATGCGTTTAGATTGTTAGAAAAAGGGGCTCCAAATTCAGATTGTTGGATGATTTTGATACGTTCATTTTAAATTCAGAAAAATAACCATTAAACGTAGGTTCTGCAAAACGTATCAAATTCAGATTTATTAGAAAAAGGGGCTTCAATCCAGTCGATCGGATTGCGCTTATGAAATTATAAAATGAGCATGTAAATCAACAGTATTGCAAAACTATAAAATGAGCATGTAAATCAACAGTATTGCAAAACGCATCAAATTCAGGTCTCTTACAGGCCTGCCTATCAGTCTCTTTTCGAAATAATTGGGTTAGAAGAGCTCTCATACCATGTTATGGAAGAGATAGAGAGAGAAGAAGAACCTTAGAAATAAATTTCAGTATTATAATGCATTGTACTTATATATTGAAGTTGTGCATTATATTAAGGGAGAGCCTCTATATATACAAGGCAAAGATGAGTGGTGAACAAATAATAGAAAATAAAAAGCGTTAATTACAAAAACCTCCCTTGAACTATGACTCAACATCACTAAACTTTCTTAATCTTTAAAACGCATCACATCACCCCTATCAACTTCCAAATTATATCAATTGAAGCCTTGTGTTACTAGAAGGGATGGAAAATCATGATGTGCGTGGCACATGTTTAACACAATAAAGTTTTATGCCAAAACTAACCTTCCCATATTATAATTGTGGGTCAAAGAATTCTGGCCCAATCCTCCCGGTTGGCCCAATAAAAATTAAAGTAAATGGAGCTAGGCTGCAGATCAGCCCAAATGAACAACAATGCGGTTAGGCCTACATTGCTGATCTCGTGCTGACTTGGGCCTAAGCCAAACGCGGCGAGCCTAACCCACGAGGATAATCAGAGCATTTAATGCTCAGACTTCAGCATTTAATGCGGAGTTGACCCGTATTTAATGTAGCAACAGCTCACCACGCGACGTCTACGCTCAAGTCCGATCAACCGGATTTTGGCACGGCGGTAAAGTTGGACCCTTGGGTACTAGGTACCGGTGAAGGTACTTGGATGCCAACTTGTCTAGGTTTGAATCCCTGCCTAACAATTGCTCATGCCTCTGTTGATGCCGTACCAAGACCAAGTGCACCTGCACATGGTATTTCGGTTGCAAATATTGCATCACCAAATCTGGTAGGCCTAATTTGCACCTACATGCAAAATCATCATCATATAATATTCTCCTTTCCTTAACAAAGTCTAAAATTTTAGAAGTATTACACATAACATACCTGCTGCATTTCAAATGCAGTCCTTACACCCCCCATACATCTACCTTTCCTATTACCATGGCTTCCATCCACACTTTTACCTTTCCCACTACCATGGCTTCTATCTACACTTTTACCTTTCTCACTCCCAATACCACTGCCTCTACCAATGACCACCCCTCCTTGTACCTACATTTGTTAAATGAAACTCATTCATTAATCAAAATATGAAGTTAGATCATGTAAGAAATTTTTAGTGGCAAAGTAATACTGATAACATACCTGTTTTGGCACACATGCAGTCCTCATAGTCTCCCTACCTTTACCTTTCCCCCTGCCTTTGCCACTTATCACCCCTCCTTTTACCTACATTTTTTAAATGTTAGTTAACTGCGATCAATTCAATGACATGAATAGTAAGGACTAACATGTGTCAAATTATACCTGAGACATTGGGCCTTTTGCTTTCACATTTCCTCTGCCTCTTGCAGGTGCAAATTTTTTGTACTTCTTGTTGTTTACCTTTGGTGCTTTGCATGTGTAACTATTGTAACCATAGTGCCTACAGTTTCCACATCTAAGAGACTCATGGTATTTTCTCACAAGGTAAGGGTTCTTTGGTTCATCGGCTGCCTTCATTCTATTTTTCTCAGGCCTCCCAAGTTGCTTTCTAAGTGGGGCAGGCATGATAGGATCATATTCTGTTTGCACCCACATGGTTTGATCAGGAATAAGTCTAATGATATGGCTATATGTTTTGACAAATGAATCCCTGCTGTAAAATCCATTAACAAATTCCTTTGGTTGCCTCTTATCAACATATATAGCAACCACTGCACGACAGCATGGGATTCCTCTGATGTCCCATTGTTTACATGTGCATATATATATCCCCCATGTCTACAATGAATGTTCTCATCTCATTTGTGACGTCAAAAATGGTGCCTCCAGCATCTATTGCTTCACATTTCCTGGCTTCTACTTTAATTTTCTCTAATTTCTTCTGAATCTTAGGACATATCTCATCTCTAAACCTTTCACTTAATTGGATTTTCTCTTGTTATCTACTCATCAGTTGCCTTCTTATCCACTCCATCATTGTACTATGTTGGCTCCAGTAAGATTTATTACACTGCCTTCATTATCCAACATACAAACATCATTTTTTACAACACTCTCTATCTCATCTGGACTGTCCACGTAGATTTCTATTATTGGTCTCCCATCATGAATCAGAAACATGTCCAACACATCAGCATCATTGGTCAAGGGAATTAAACCATCATCTAGGTTGAAGTGTGGAATCTTATGATAAATGTTGGAGGTGTTTGGACAACCTATTTCCTCAACTTTATCAACAATCTCAATATGGGACATCAAATTAGGGTCATCTGTGTATGTGCTCAATTCTCCATTCATATATGTTTTCTACGGATTATTTAGAAATTTTCCCCCATAGTGAATCTGTAATGTGAATATCACTTTGCCCATGTTCTGGCATGCATACAAAGAACGTATGCAACCAAAGATAAGGAAGTCGCTATTTTAAAGTAAAAAAAAAACTCAAAAGTAGCATACTTGAAAGAGACAAAAGATTTACTTTTTTAAAATCAAAACAAACAAAACTCATGCACTGGGACCACTAGCCCACATAAATAAAATTCCAAGCTCATATGAGACCACTAGCTACCAATGGTCCCAAATTGTTTATATATTCAAAAAGCACTTCACTATGGAATTATCATTAAGGCCAAACGTTGTTCTTGTTTTTAGCACCGAAATCAAAATTAATGCAACCCACCTTTTATCTCATGCAATACGTCAACCAATATGCAACCAGTGCATGCAAATGCAAACAGTACATGCAACTTGAAACCAATAATTTCAACCTTATGCTCTTAGACATGACCCAAGACAGTTCAATCATAATTTGAATAACCAAAATACTATAATTTCCACACCGACACATGAAATCATTCATACTAACACAGATCCCTAATTTTTAGGAACTACAGTTCATGTATAATCAAACCATAAAGCCCTTTTTTCTAGAACAAAGTGTTACCTCTAAAAAAACACCATAAACTTAACGTTATACAAAAATAATAATAATAGTAAAAAAATAACAAATCTACAGCAAAGGGATAGGTCTATGAGAGAGAGATGGAGATAAATATTAGAGTTTCTTGTATGCGTATATATTAGAATATGATGGGAGAGGGGAAGCGACAATCACACTAACCCTCTTTCTTATCCCGCCAAAACAAAGGGTAATAGTGTGATTACAAGCCTAGTTGGCCAAAGAGCAAAAATATCTTCCCAGTGCATTTTGACCATTAGGGTTAGAATAGTAATTCCAAATTTTTCGTAAACGGCATCTTTCAACTGATCAAATTGGTAGTTGATGGGGGTAATGTGATACGTTTTAAAGATTAAGTGAGTTTAGTGATACTAAGTCATAGTTCGAGGGGGGTTTTTTGTAATTAACCCAAATAAAAAATTAAATTTATAAGGAAATTATATATTCTAACATCTCAAACTCAAAGTAGGAAAAGCAAAGGCCAATTTGAGTTTGGAAACGGTATCATGAAAAAAAAAAAAAAAACATAAACAATGCCATGACCAGTTTAATAAGTTTCATCTCTGAAGTATCCTATAATCTCCATATCAGAATGAATTGCATTGATATGTTGAAGTTGTCTATTACATTAAAAGAAAGCCTCTATATCTAGGGCAAAGATGATTGATGAACAAGTAATAGAAAATAAAAAACTAAATCTATAAGAAAATCATATATTCTAACCTATAAGGAAACTATATATTCTAACATCCCCTCAAAATTCAAGTAGGAAAAAAAGAGACCAATTTGATTTTAGAAACGATATCATAAAAACAAACACAAACAATGCCACTAATAGTTTAACATGTCAAAGAACTTGACGAGAGATGAGCCAAGGAAATCCGGAGGGGCTCAATGATTAGACACAAATGATAGGCTATGGTGAAGAGCTGTAACATATGCAGGCATGTGACAAAATAAAGTTATTTACGACGAGACTGATGGCTGAGGGTCTCATTAATTAGGAACTAAAGTTTGGCATTTGTGGTAGACACATGAGGGGCTCGTTGATTAAGAGCCTTGAGTTCGGTGCTTGTGGTAGACGTGTATTGAGATGAGAAGTTTTGAAAAAAAAGTTCAGATGAGAGGTTTGAAGATGACCTTTAAGGATTGACATTGTACTCGTGTAGTAAACAATAGAACGAATCTGGACTCGGTAGTTAGAGAGCTAAAACTGATGAGACAGATCGATTGTTGAGGAGCCAAGAGAAGCACATACGTGCCATAAAACTTGAACCAAGGACCTCCAATAGAGGCGAGAGAGATCAACCATGGCCTTCACGACCAACTTCTACGCTGATGAGGATGAGTATTGAACTTTGGTGTTGTAGATGAGATTGCAGCTACTGTGCTATTTACAATGGACCACAACTTGATGGGTTTGCGAGCATTTTGGTTGTGGAGTTAAAGAATAGTCTGTTGAAGGAAACAAATCTGTGGTTGCAAATTGGGTTTATGGTAACTTTTTCTTTTACTATTTTTGACTTGATTGATGTGAGGACTAGTTAAAGTAATAACAAGCGAAGTTAAAAAAAAGTAACCAATTAAGCAAGCCTAGTTGGTTAGAACTCATGACCTCCCAAATGGAGATTAGGGGTTCGACTCTTGCCAAGTACAAGAGTTTTCCCAAGGCCATTGACCTAACAATTACTTGATTTGGATGAGACGGGGGAACTATACAGACCCCTAAAATTAGTTGAAGTGCGCACAAGTTGGCCCGGACATCCAGTTAGCAAAAAAAAAAAGCAAAGTTAAAAAAGTGAATGCGGAGTCTTTCTTCCTGTTTAAGTTGTGAATGTAGAGTCTTTGTTCCCGTTTGAGTTGGGCAGGCAGTGGGTTCGAAGACGCAACCGTATCATAATGCATTATATTGATATATTGAAGAAATAAGAATATAAACCTATGAGGAGGTGCTGCCTTTGGAGTTATCCCCAGAAATGCTTATGGAGAAGTTGTAAGAGTCATGTTTTATGGCAAATTCAGTGGCAGCCGTAAGTAGGGCTGTAAATGAACTAAGCTGCTTTAGTAAAATTTAGTGGTAGCTGTAAGTAGGGCTATAAACGAACTAAGCTACTTTAGCTGTAAGTAGGGCTATAAACGAACTAAGCTACTTGATTTTGACTTACTAAAAATTTATTTGACATCGGCCTTATTATATAAATAGGTCAAGCTTGATCACATTTTAATGTTTGGTAATTTTGTAAACTCAATTTGAAAATGGCTTGATATGCTTTTAAGCACCGTAAGACTCTATAAAAATCAAGCCACTCAAGCTCAGGTTGCTATTGGCCCACTAAAAGTTTTGTTCAAGATTGGTTCAAAAGATGTACTAGTCAAGTTTGAACACATGAAAGCTCATTTAATTTAAAGGAGAATTATATTTTGTACCCTTTCACTTTACACTGAATCCCATTTTAGGACTTACATTTTTAATTGTAATAATTAAATCCATGTACTATGCAATTGTAATAATTAAGCCCTTCTAACTCGTTGCAACGTTACGTATTTTGACATTGCATATACGGTTCATGTTGCAAGTCAATTTGTCTCTTCTCCAATTATAGTCTACGGGGCTACTGTTCTTTGTATCTTGCTCTATCTTTGGGGTACTTTACGTCAAAATTTGTTGTTCTCTTCTAGTTCTTCCTTGGAACTTCACGATTTTCTGATGCTGGTTGGGTAGGTGATGCCATGGATCGCAAATCCACTATTGGTTTGTTTGTTTTCTAGGTAATTCTCTTATTTCCTGGAAGAGTAAACAGTAGACTGTTGTTGCTCGTTCTTCTGATGAGGCTGAGTATCGTGCTATAGCTACCACTACCATTGAAATCGTTTGATTGCGATGGTTGCTTGCCAGTTTAGGAGTTTTATTTTCTACTCGTACTTCTATGTACTACGATAACAGGAGTACTATTCAAATTGTCCATAATTTTGTTTTTCATGAGTGCACCAAATACATTGAAATTGATTGTCATTTTGTACGTCACCGCCTTCAGTTTGGGACTGTGTCTTTGTCATTTGTTACCTCCACTATGCAGTAAGCTTGACTTCTTCACTAAGTCTCATATCATTTGATGTTTTCACTTTTTTCTTAACAAAGTCTCGCTACTTCCCATTGTTGCATCATGAGTTTGCAGGAGGATGTTAAAATATATTATTTACTTATTTCTCTTGCATTATTTTCATGATTTCATTAAGGGTAAAATAATACTTTTTTTTAGGGTTTTGTCTTGTATTTATGTTTCGTTAGTTGTATTCTCTATTATTATTGAATACATAGCCATATGTTTTCTCTCTCTTCTTCTATTGTTTCATTAAGATTAACATGGTATGCTATGCATGACACGTGGAGAATAAATTTTAAAAATATTTTTTTATAAAAATAAAAAATTAATTTTATATTCTTAAACTTTGCACTATTAATATGAGTTTTGTTAGACAATAAATTACCATTATTACTGAAAGGTAAAAATTTACTGATAAATGGTTTTTATTTTAAGTTGGAGAGATGTGACTTATCACTAAACATTTAACATACTTTAGAATACTTGCATGTTTGACTAAACTAATAGGGTGTAGAAAATTTGCATATAAATTCATTTCAGTTACTAAGAATAGACAACTCAATCATTGTTAAATACGTAAATATATATGCATTATTCTTTAATTGAAAAAGAAATAAATATAATAATTTACATTTCACTGGGGCTTGCCAAAATTTTAATTTGTAATCATTATTGCATTTGAACATATTTGAAAAAAATGTGATTGATAGGTATTTGCAACCAAATGATAGGTTGACCAATAATAAGAGATTAATCAAATAACGAAATAATAAATAATTTAGGATTACTACTTTTGTGATTTGAGAAATCACTTTTTATTCTTTCTTCTTTTTTTTTTTTCCAAAAAAAAGGTTTGAATAGTATATGCCTCATAACCAATTACAATAATATATACTATAGATTTATTATATTTGTCCTTCTAAAAAGAGAGTTGAAGTGTAATTTAGGGTTAAATGGAAAGAGAAGATAAGAGGTAGAGAGAGATTAGAGGAAAGAAAATAAGCTTAGGGTTTCGTAAGGTAATCCTTATACCTTAGCATTCATATATACTAATCAAATAAGTAGCAAGATTATAAGACTACCCTTATAAGAAATAATAAGAAATAAGACTCGCTAACACTCCCCCTCAAGCTGGACCATACAAATCAAAAATGTCCAGCTTGGAACACAAAGACTGAAAAGAAGAACGAGTTAACGACTTCGTGAGAATATCGCCCAACTGAGATTTAGAACGAACATAAGGAGTAACAATCTGTTTGTGTAGGAAAAGATCCCAAATAAAGTGACAATCAACTTTAATATATTTAGTACACTCATGGAAAACATGATTATTGGCTATAAAAATGGCAACTTGATTGTCACAACACATCGGCATAGAAGTAGGGACAACAATACCAAGCTGGACCCATATCATCTCGGAACCCATATCATCTCGGAAGCAGTATGAGCTATAACACGATACTCAGCTTCAGCA
The DNA here is from genome assembly GCA_033060915.1 of Euryodendron excelsum. Lineage (NCBI taxonomy): Eukaryota > Viridiplantae > Streptophyta > Magnoliopsida > Ericales > Pentaphylacaceae > Euryodendron > Euryodendron excelsum. The sequence continues at coordinate 47,015,726 of CM065380.1, read as the reverse complement.
CTAGAGCAAGCAACAATATTTTGCTTTTTACTCTGCCAAGTAATAAGATTGTTACCAACAAATGTACAATAACCAAAGGTAGAACATCTATCGGAACAACTACTAACATAGTCAGCATCACTAAAGCTGGTAACAGACAAAGAAGTAGAAGGCCAATATAACAATCCACGGCCAGGTGCACCCTTCAGATATCGTAAAATCTAACAAACAGTTGCAAAATGTGGGCCATGAGGAGCATGCATATACTGGTTGACAACCCTAATAGCATAAGTAATGTTGGGAAGAGTAACATTGAGGTAGATCAATTTGCCAACAAGTTGCCGATAGCAGCCGACATTAGGAAAGAGATGCCCATGCTCAGCATCAAGCTTAACAGTTGCATCCATAGGAGTCTCTGCTGGTTGAGAACCTAAAAGACCAGTCTCAAACAAAAGATCAAGTACATATTTTTGTTGGGAAAGAGAAATGACCTGAGAAGAATGTGCAACCTCAATACCAAGAACCGTTGGGAAGGTACTTAATAGTATAAATCCAACGACAACCCACTATTGTTTTTCAGGTGGAAGAGAAGTAAGCTCCCTAGTCTTATTAGTAGGAAGGGCACTCATTTCCTCATTCATAGCATGCTTCCAGCTAGCCGAAGATAAAACATGTTGATAAGAAGAGGGTACAGAAACAAAAAACAAGGCATAAGCAAAGGAATGTAGAGAAGATAAAGTACGACCAAAAGACACAAACTGAGTAATAGGGTGTTGAGTACAAGTATGTTTACCTTGGCGTAAAGCAATGGGTAAATCACCAGACTCTGGAAGAGAGAAAGGAACATAAGGAACCTTTAATGAAGAAGATGCGAGAGTCGAGCCATAAGGAACAACCGAGTGAATTCGAGAGTACTGATAAACCTGCAAAGGAGGATTGGTCATAGGAGAAGGTACAAGAGACGAAGATGGGGAGGAAGAAGACTTGGGTATAGGAAGAGTAGGAGTTGAAGACAGAAAGGGAGGCTCCCCCTCACAACAACATATGATATTGGATGACAATTATTGTCCAGGAGTAAAAAGAAGAAAGTGGACCAAAAAAAAGTGACATCGGCGCTGACAAAGTATCGCCGCAAGGGAGGAAAATAACATCGATAACCCTTTTGAGTACGAGAATATCCAAGGAAAACACGCTTATGAGCCTGAGGAGATAATTTGTCCAAACTAGAATCAAGGTTATAAACAAAAGAAACACAACCAAAGATACGGGGAGTAACCATGAAGGGAGAAATGCCAAGGTATAAGATGGAAAAATGAGATTGTTGTTAAGACAAGACCACGGAAGGCATATGATTGATAAAGTGGCACACAGTAAAAACCGCATTCGCCCAAAAAGGTTTAGGAAAATACATACTAAACATCATAGTGCAAGCCACATCCAAGAGGCGACGATGTTTGTGTTTATCAACACCATTTTGTTGAGAAGTATAAACACAACTAGTTTGATAAAGAATACAATGATCAGCACAAAACGAATGAAGAACAAACTGAGTATATTCTATGGCATTTTTAGAGCAAAAAACTTTTATACGTTTGCCAAATTGAGTAAATATCTCATTATAGAATTTGGAAACAATAAAAGGCAATTTAGAGCGCTGTTTCATAAAAAAACAATCAAGTTATACGAGAATAGTCATTAACAAATATCTCAAAATAAAGAAATCCATCAATAGTAGAAGTTTAGGAAGGACCCTAAATATCTGTATGGACTACATCAAATGACCCGAACTGACAACTAAGATTACGACTAGAAAAAGAACTACGGTGATACTTTTCAAGCTGACAAGCTTCACATTCTAAATGAGACACATGACTTAAATTAGGGATAGCTAACTTAAGTTTGGCCAAGGAGGGATGGCCCAAACATAAATGCCACTGAAGAGTAGAGACGGTAGCAGTCAATGCAGATGAAGTGACAGAAGGAGAACAATCTAGATCTAGAAAATACAGGCCGTCCTTCTTATGCCCCGAACCAATCCTCTTTTTGGTCTTGAGGCCCTGAAAGACATAGGAAGTAGGAGTAAAGGTTATAGAACAATGTAAAACTTTTATCAATTGACTAACTGAAAGCAAGTTGAAGGAAACTGAGGAACATAAAGACTGGAGGGTAAAGAGAGGGATTCATCAGGATGCAAAATCCACTTACCACTAAGCAGCTGAGAAGATCCATCAACTAGAACAATATGGTGTTTAAGAGAATGCAAATTAGAAAACAAGAGTTACTAAACATATGTGAGCTAGCCCTAGAATCAATGACCCAAGATGAAGACAAAGTGGCCACACAAGCAATATTACCTGAATTAGCTAAGGTAGCAATGGAAGGGAAAAGAAGAGCAGTACGCAAAGTCTAAACAACATCGTTAAGCTGAGTAACAGATGAGGAGGGAAGTGTAGTACTCAGCTCTGAACAATATTATTAAGTTGAGTGATAAGAGCATCAGTAGAACCATCGGTAATATGATTGACACTGTTCGGCTTCTCATACTTCAACTAACACCATGGCTCAGTATGATTGATACTACCATAATGAGTACACTTAAAATCATTGTGGCCCTGAGTACCATCACTGCAGCTTGAAGAACCTCTACCACCATGAGAATGTCCATCACGAGAATTGCCACCACGAGAATTGCAACCCCCATAACCACAACGAGACTCACCGTGAAAGGTATCATGAGGACCACTCTGAGTGACCAAGGCAGAGGATTCTAAAGTAGGGGTAGAGGAGCCGCCAGTAGAGGAATACTAGCCCAAAGAAGAGGCAAGAGATGAGAATATGCATTGGTAGTAGTAGGGAGAGTCTCACTAGCAAGAATTTGATCCTTGAAGCCAAGAAGTGAGTGGTCTAAGCCACAAAGTAAGGAGGCAGTCATAAAATCCTCCCAATGTCATTTCTGTTACTCCAAATCAATAGTAAAGTGAAGAACCTGCAACAATTGCTCCCATAAATTCTTGAGGGTGCTATAATAAGCAGACAAAGGCTTGCTAGGCTGTTTAGTGGTGAAAATCTTCTCATACAACTCAAAGACTCAGGAGACATTATTTTATTGTGAAAAAGATTTAGCAAAAGAATCCCAAATTTCTTAGAGGAATCACAAAACTTAACGGTGGTTGCAATATGAGGTTCTAAACTATGCCATGACCAGCTCATAACAACGGAGTCCTCACTCAACCAATCATCAAAAAGTGGGTCCTCAGATGAATAAGGTAAACGGTGATGAATTTTAGTTTCCGTTGCCCACGAAGAAAAATTTTCACCGCATGGACCCAGGCAAGGTAGTTTAACCAATCCAATCACTTAAAAGTACTAGAGCAACACAGGTCATCCTCTTTAATCAGATAGCCTTTGTATTCAGGAGCCTTTGACTCGAAAGCCTTTGGGATAGCCATAGAAAATAAGGAAATTTACCAATCAAATAACAAGTAGCAAAGATACCAGCAGTGAAGCCACACAAGAGCCAACAGACTAGCCAAAAAGAACAAAAAATAAACTAAGGCAACAGAAATACTCCAAAACAAGTCAGCCAGGGTTGTTTTTGGCTCAAAACAAGTAAATATTCCACCAAATCAAGAAGAAACCAAGGCAGTCCTCAGATGCTGATTTCGACACCTACACAATAGGTAGCCAGCCCTTTGTTTTGCTTAAAATAAGTAAAAAAATCCACCAAATCAAGAAGAAACCTTCAAAGCAACTCTCAGACACTAATTTCGGTACCCAGACCGGAGATTCGAAGCAGCAAAAAGGTTGGGTAATGACCAAATTCACAAATCGAAATAAATAGGGTTGAAATACCTAAAATACAAAAAAAAATTTTGAAACTTGCATCAAACGACTTCAAAAAAATCTAGAAAAATCACTATAAAATATCAGGAGGCAACTCGATCAAAGAGAGGTGTTCGCTGGACTCAGGCGACCGTACAGATGATGACGCCATGCTGACATCATAATACAAATGATGACATTAGCACGTCTCTTTTATTGTACAACGATTCCCAGAGTGCTCTAAAGTGTTCGAGGTACGGATTGCTTTGATACCATGTTGAAGTGTAAATTAAGGTTAAATGGAAGGAGAAGAGAAGAGGTAGAGAGAAATTAGAGGACAGAGAATAGGTATATGGTTACATAAAATAATCCCTACACCTTAGCTTCCACATATACTAGTCAAATAAGTAGCAAGATTACAAGGCTACACTTACAAGAAATAATAAGAAATAAAAATTGCTAACAAAGAGAAACTAAAGGGATTTGAATTGAAGATTCCAAAATTTTGTGTCTAAGGGAGAACTTTCTAAAATTGTAAGAGAAAATTTCAAAGAAATTTAACTTGATTTGTTTGAATTTTAAATAAAACTTTCCAAAATAATATAAGATTATACTCCCTAACGAATATATGAAGTAGTCTATTTACATATTTATTTTATATACCAAAAAAACAAAAAAGTAATATGAGTTTCAACAAAGATTTATTAATCTTTAATTGAAAGTAAATGTTTCTATATTTTATTGTTAGATTAATGCTATTATGACATATGAAATACTAACAATTCAAAAAATTCAAATAATTGAATTAAAATTTTCAACATCAAATACCCAACATCCTAGTGCTACAATAGATAGTATGGATATATTAGGAAAATATGAATCCAGAAGGCTTAACTCTACTAACAAAGGGTTATTACAGGAGTGACCGTACAGCCAAAACATTCCTTCCATATCACCAAAAAGACAGTCAGTACAGCCAAAATATGTGTATACTCTTTTGGCAATCAAATTTCAAATATATGAAAAATTGTCATGGCATAAGCAAGACATTCACATTTTAAAAAAGAATGTCTTAAACTTAAATTTTCTATTTCCACACATAAAGAATAAATGGGAGTGAACTTCCCCCGGTATGACTGACAAAGATTGGGCCAAAAGCACCCTTAGAAATTCGAAACACCGGATCCTCCCGAAAACCGAAAACTGTTCTCAAACCATCAGCCCCAATCATCTCTACAGTAACAGACTTTTGAGAAGATCCGAAGGCAAGCTTTCCACACGATGTATCTGGTGATTTCTCGGCACAATGAGCATACAAGAGCTAGAACACATGCAACCAGTTTTCTCTTAACTGTTGCAGCCACTTGAGCAGAAGTCTAGAGATTGCTCTGTGTTGAGACACGGATCTTGTTTCATTGGTAACAGCAGTTGGAGCACCATCCAATTTTACCTCAAGCTCCATGCCATCTTTATGCTCAGATTCCTTCAGACAAGCCTCTGGTCTCACCTTTATCTTAACGGGTTTCCCAAGCTTTGCTTTATCTTCCATCTTTGCGATTTCAAGAGCCTTTGCACAAACTGGAAAACCCTGATCATCCCAGGACTCAAGGATCACACCAGAGCCAACGCAGGATCTTCCCTGATAGAAGGCTGTAAACTGCCCAGCTGCCAGGCCTTGATCATCTTCAGATAACTGGACAACTGCAACTTCATGACCATCTTCACCAAGTTCCATTCTCAAGCTGCAATTGTAGAAACCAGGGCCATGTCGAACCTGAAAAGAGTTATCAGACAAATTTAAGACAGGAGCATGTCATATCAAATAGTTAAAAATCGAAGTATTGGCCTCCCAAAACACCATAACTGGACACAGCACGTGTCTAGAGATGCAGGAATCATATATAAGCGCTAACACTGTAAAAAAATCATTAGAAATCAAATCATGCCACGTCATCTTTATAAATTGTTCATCCCAGGGAAACTATAAAAAAAAATCTTATCAACCCAAAAATCTTTAGGACCCTTAAGGTGGTAAATGTGGTGCAATGGAATCTCAAGATAATCAAGGTCAGAGGTCAACACATGAATGAAGAGAAATGAATAATGTTTCTAGCAGAATCCATGAATTCACCAGAGCTTCATGAAGAATGCGCAAGAGAAAATAAGAGAACCTCCAGGAAGATTATTTATTTTTTGTATCAATCCTCCATGGATATGTCATGCATGCAGTGGTTATCTTTAGAGATCCAAGATACTAGTGCTCTTATGAAAATTTCTCTCACAGATTATATATCTTAATTGTTTAAGACAAATTATTTTCCTGGTCCCCGATTAAGAAATTCAGATACTATCTTACAGTAAAAAAATGACATATAGTATCTTACAGTAAAAAATTAAAAGGGGGGGAAGGGGTTGCTTTCAGTTGTCTCCCCCTACCCGGTGTGAGAGGAAGGGAGAGAGAACAGGAACCAAATTTCCCTACCTTGCACAGGAGTTGATTCATTTGGCTAGGAGGTGAGCCACCAAGCCATTTCATGGATCCAACACGAAACAAGCGCCTCCTTTTGTCAAATGAGAAATAGTTCCTTGATACAAAGACTACGTTGTTTTTAACATCCTTCTCAACAACATACCTACAAAAGATGTAGTGAGTACTTAGAAAATACTCGGTGTTTTGCAGAAGAAGTGCAGATTTGAGATTAAGAATTATTGCTCAAACCAATCAATGAAGGAAGGGTATGGAAATGAAGAAAGATTAACTATTTGAAGTTTGAAAAATTGTTTCACCAACAGCAGTCACCACCATTTTAAGGGTTATCGATTCAGCACCTGAACATCACATTGCATGGGAATGCATTTCACTAAGACAATAATGGCTGGTATCCAAAACAACCCTTTGAAATATTTACTCGACCAAAAACTACAGTTTGTCATGATGACCAAAATTAAACATTGTTATAAACCGCATAAAAATGGCAAAATAGTAGCCTACTTTCGACTGTTTTTTATTTAATTATATTATGAGAGAACAAAAGAAGAGCATACCAGGGCCCTCCAGGGAGTCGTAAACCCTGGCGTTGGCCAATTGTATAGAACCAAAAGCCCCGGTGTTTTCCAAGGAAATCTCCTGTCTCAGCTTCCAGTATGACCCCTTCCATCTCCCCAATATGTCGTGCAACAAATTCACTAAATTTTATCTGTCAGAGAAAACTGGTTTGAGGAACAGAAGCACGCACAACTTACAGCTTGTCAAATAGAACGACAACATAGAAACCAGAATGAAGAGGTAATGAAATTATAACATAATATTTTGACAATACATAAAGCCAGAACAAAATGTGACATCTCCTCGAGGAAAAAGATGACAAATCATCAACAGATTACATCACCGACCAGTTTTCTGAATCCATTTGACTGAACCTAACAATATTGCCTGAAATGCGGGGGTTTCTACATATATAAATACGGTATATGTGATACAGCATATATGTGTAGTATCATAGAAGTTACCAAGTCATACAAATTCACAGCTCGTGCAGCATAGGCACCAAGAATCAATATTCTGGATGGTACTTAGAAGTTCTACATTAAAAAAGACATCATCAATGAATCTGTAACACAATAGAGAAGGCATACCTTTCCAAGGAAGCATATTCCTTGAGAATCCTTTCTATCCTTATTAGGCAAATCAAAATTTTGGGCAAGTTTGCGGACTTCATCCTGCAGATTATTTGACAGAGTAAAAGAAGAATAAAAAAAAGATATATGTCAAAGATCTAAACAATACATGTATTCATTATTAACAAAAAATAAATAATCATCTCTATGAAACAGCAATTTGCTTTTGAGAAAAGATTAAAAAAAACAAACTGCACAGCTGTACTATATAAAAAGGAAGCACCCTCCTACTTTTGGGGGGCAGTACCAAATCAATCTTTCCTTTTAGTCCACATATGTTTGGGAAATGAAGGGAAAAATAGCAGTTCCATATAGTTCTTATTACACCAGATCATCTCTCAATTGCTAGTATCCACAGTTTCACACACATTTGTAACTATCTCACATCTCTACCTAGAGGAGCCATGATCATGCATATTGCACGTCCACCATTTCCAAAGAGAATGCCAGTACAAGATAACTAATAACTAATTTTCCATATTTACAAAGATGAAAGTTCTAGCACCTAGCAGTGAAAGCACCCATAAACAGTTAGGCATCCAATGCATCAACAACAAAATATCTGAAGACTGAAGTATTGAGCTTCATGAGTTACCACATCCAATGCTTTAATAATTGCCATCCAAATAAGACAATACAGAAAGAGACTTTTATTATTCAGGCAAGACATCATGGTTTTCCTTTTTTATCTGAACGTATGGTACTAATTAAACTGTTCAAAAACTATAGAATAGTGCAGAAATACAGAACAAAATTGCATAAGATCTCAATTCTATAATATGCACAGATAGGATGCACATTGGTAAAAATCTTGCATAGCCATAGAACTACTCTCAACTAACCTTTGGGATACATCCAAGAGGAAAAATCAGTCGCTTAAGTTGGGACTGTGACAGATGTGAAAGGAAGTAGGTTTGATCCTTGACCTGAAAATAAAAAACTCAAAGGTATAACGAAACAGGAAATACGCTAAAGATAATGTCATAAGTGCCTACAACATTTTACACGTTAAAAAATCCTTATATCCCAAAATCCCAATAAGACAACAAAAACACATGTCATAAAATCTTTCAGCTTTTGTAATATGAAATGAACTTAAGAGTAATGAATAAGGATAGAGCCATAAAGGTAGAGTGTCTGGGGAAAAAAACACGGTTGAGCTATATTTTATGGTTTTTCTAGTTCAAAAAAGGGGTCTTTGAGAAAAATGTTGTCTTAACATGGTTTTAAATGACAAAAACAAGCAAGAGTATTGATGTTAGAATCATAGTTAATATCTGTGGAATCCGCGTGACTTGTGGGTAAGGTTCGTACACATGCTAGAAAAGATGCCAACAAGGTGGTTGGTAAAGGCAGAGAGAAAGGAAAAGAAAGTAACAATATAACGCTTGTCTGGTAGTGATTGTAGAGTGAGTGAAATCCCTTGTTTTTGGGTGTAAAAGGGGTCTTTGCACAAAAAACTGCATTTGTGGCCTGCACATGTGAAGGACAAACAACAAGATAGCTACATGTCTAGTGCATTGCCCCGCTCTAAGAGACACATGTATCCCTATTCTATTTCCCACAACTCCTTTAGGATATCAAATATCGTCCCACTAGCTAGAGGTCCACACCCATAATGGTCTAGGAACCACCGATGGTCGCCTCATTATGTGTGCTTTAGCTCATGTCATTGGAAAATTGTTTAGAGGTATGGTAGTACCAAACTACTGCCACTCGGATTTAAAGTTTATAGTGGGGGATCCATCCAATACATAGAAGGTAAAAACTAAAACCAAGGGTGCTATCTGCCCATTAGATTTTTTCCCATGCCATCACCCTACCTAGGACTTGTTTCTTTGCCTGCCAAATCACTGTCCCTGGTAGCAACCCAGCGTGATGTGTCAATTTGACACATAACGCATGAATACCCCGGCAGTGCCTTGCAGCATCCACTTGGACCACACTGTCTACAGGCTTGAGACCCCAAAGTACATGATATGCATCTTCAGTAAATATAAGAGCTCAATGGACAATTGATGGAAAAGTAGTACAAAGAGTACTTGTCCTGTTATGAAGTGTAACATACTCAAGGCATTGCAATAAAAAAAGCCTATTAGAAGAAATACAATATAGCTCTTCTCTAAAGCTACACATGCATTATGGTTTAGGATGAGGATGCTAAACTAATTCAATGGGAAGAAAAAAGAAATAGAAGAGAAATTGTGTAATGAATGCATTCATGAGAATCCAAGGGCAACTACAATTGAGGAGAAGAGGGTAGCATTGTTTAAACTGCTTTGATGACATACAGCAAAGAGAAATGATTGCACCAATTAGCAAATAGGATTCAAATCAAAGGCTACAATTACCAGAAGTAGGAGAAAAAGTTAGGGAGTCAAGGCAATTAAAGAAGATATGATTACCTAATATTTACCAGTAGGAGCAACTTATGATTTGAAACAAGTCTTAGGCTTTTGAAAATCTAGAGACTAGAAAGAGAAAGGGGAAACCGAAAATTAGGGAAAAATAATAAGAAGAAGAGAGTAGAAGAAATTGGTTGCAATTATAGTTAACCAGCAGGAGCCACTTATGATTTGAATTAAGCCCTACTGTCCTAGGCTTCTGAAATATACAGACTAGAGAGAGAAAGAGGAAACCAAAATTGGTGAAAAATAATATCAAGAGTAGCAAAAATTGGTTGCAATTATAGCCTATGTTACATAGACTCTTCTAAAATGTATGAAATACTTATGTTGGTATGGGTATGGGTTGCGTCCAATATGTGTTGTTAGACATTCACCTAGCAAAAATCTATATCTACATCTATCAATATCTATCTATATACAACGTGGAAAAGGAGGCCACTATTGTTGTGGTTGCGACAAGTGGCTCATTTTGAGTGGCTATAGTTTTTTTTTTTGTATGTTACACTGCAACTTTTTGTTGATATAGTCTACTATACTTCTTTTTTTAGATTTATTGTATTTGTGTTGGTTCATTCAATTTAGGTTAATGTACACACATAGATACTACATGAGTGTACATACATAGATACTACATGAGCGTACATAGATTACTACTTTTTTGTGATTAAAGTAGCCTATTTTCACTATGGTTGTGACAAGTAGCATACTTTTTTTGTGATTAAAGTAGTCTATTTTCACTATGGTGGTGACAAGTGGCATACTTTCCCTTAAATTTTTAATTTTTAATCTATCTAGGTTCTCTTCCTTATGTAAGTTTATTTAATTATTGATAATTATTATATTAAATTATATGTATCGAATTTAATAAGAAGTTTAATGTTAGTTGACTGTCTTCTTAATTTATGAAACCATTACCTTAAATACATGCATTCTTGATACACATAATTTTATCTTCTTAATTTTTTTTATTATTAGTTATTTGCCTATTGTATATACCAAGAGGCCATTTTTTTTGGTTAATTTAAGTATTCAAATTATCTTCTTATAGATACTTTGTTTAATATTATATAATTTTTATACAAAAACTAAATATGTTAGAATTTTAAGTTAGTTGACTACCTGTTTTAGTTCTTAACTATCATCTTAAATACATGCATTCTTGATACTCATAATATTATTTTATATGTTATATTTTTCAAACGAACTGAATAAAACTTATGTCACAGTATATTTTATTCACTAAATTCAATTTAAATTTATCTTTATTATCTCCTCAATTTAAGTATATGAGCTATTGATAATTATAATACATTACTAAAAGATATAAATACAATAACTAATTACCTTTAATTTAATAACATAAAAATCCTATAGTTTTTTTTTTTTTGTTAGACTTCGTAACTTTCTGTTGATATAGACTACTACACACTTTTTTTGTAGATTCAATTGTATTTGTGTTGGTTCATTTAATTTAGGTTCATGTATATACATGGAAACTACATGAACATAAATAGATTACTACTTTTTTGTGGTTAAAGTAGCCTATTATCATTGTGGCTGTGACAAGTGGAATACTTTGCCTTAATTTTTTGTTTTTAATCTATCTAGGTTCTCTTCCCTATGTAAGTTTATTTGATGATTAAAAGTTATTATATTAGATGAAATGTATCTAATTTAATAAGAAGTCTAAAAGTTAGTTGACTATCTTCTTAATTTTTGTAACCATTACTTTAAATACATGCATTCTTAATACATATAATTTTATCTTCCCAAGTTTTCAGTATTAATTTAAGTGTATGAGATATTGTTAATAATAATATTTTACTAAAAAATCATAAATATAATAACTAATTTCCTTCTAATTGATACATTGTTTAGTATTATATAATTTTGTACAAACTAAATATATTCGAATTCTAAAAGTTAGTCATTGTATTCACTAAATTCAACTTAAATTTATCTTTACTATCTCCTCAATTATTTTAATTACTAATTTAAGTATATGAGCTATTGATAATTATAATACTTTACTAAAAAATAAAAATATAATAACCACTTACTTTTAATTTAAATAACATAAATATTAGCCCTCCTTTTCACTATATCTTTGTATGGACAATTAATTTGCATCTTTTTGAATAATTATATTTATGCCACTAATATATTTTATATAACCTTATATTATTTGTATAAATAAAGGAATAGAAATAAATGAAAACTAATAAAAATTCTAAGGTTCAATTTAAAATAAACATTCATGGAGACATCAAACAAACAATTTATTTAATTAAATTACATAAGAAAACAATAAAATATGACCAAAATATTATATGTAATTTTTACATAAAACTATTTGTCAAATAATGGATCTAAATAGGTATTCCAAAATCCAGTACATCACACGGGTTTAAAATTAGTGTTTAGTAAAACTAGTTTACAACATAATTATGCAAAAGAATCCTATATAACACCTTGTGAACACCAATCTATCTTAGAAAACAAAAGAAGTATACTGACAAATATAAATATTTTGATGTGTCCCCGAGTCCTTGGACATAGGAATTAGATGAATCCGATGATTCAACACATACCCGTACCCGTATCCGAGTCCATGTAACATAGATTATAGATGAAGAGAAAGGTGAGGAATAAAGGAATTGGTTTGAATAATGGTTCACAGTTTCACTGCCAAGAGATGTTGCAGAAGCAGACTTCAGTAGCGAAGAAGAGGGAGATATATGTGAGACTATGGAGAAAGATAGATGGTGGAATTTCAATGTGATTCTTTTTTGTTTTGACAATGGAGCAAAGTAAGAGTCCACACAAGTGTGATGATGGTGGATTGGAGAAAAGGAAACATGTAACAAGATCTAATATTTTATTTTGATATACCTCTTAACTATTAGAATTTGTCTAATATATGAAAAGCATTGATGTAATCTGGTGTTCTCCGCAAACCTTTGGCTGCCAACTCTAACAAGGGAAACCACTGTAACTATAGAAACGAGGGATGGTCCCAAATTGTTGGGAACCTCAAGGGTGGTAAGCAAAACTTACCCCAAAAAGAGCAGAAAAAAGAAACCCACTCCATAACAAGTTTAACATTTTCACTGACCAAAACAAGAAAGTAATGAAAAAATATTGACATTCTTCTAATAAAAGGAATAGAGAAATAATATCTCACATAGGTACCATGTCTTTTGATAGTTCCAGAACAGAAGGTACATCCCTTTGTTCTGTAAGTGAATGGACGATGTTGGCATAATGTCCAGAAGCAACATAGTCAAATTCCATCCCAGTAATGACATCCATGAATACACCTGAAAATAAAATTATATAATATGTATCCAATAAAGAGAAAAAACAAGGATAACCTAAAAAGGACAGATAAGAATACAATATGAGATCAATATAGCAGAATAATAGCCAAAATTACGTACCAAACTTTATCCTTGTATTGCAAAGAACATCTGGGTTAGGAGTACGGCCACATCGATACTCCTCAATAATGTAGGAAGCCTGGAATATGGATCTATGAGTTTCACAACTTCACCCAATTATTGCCACCCCGCTAACCCCAAACCCAAAAAAAAGGGGAAATGTAGCAAACTAGCAAGGGAACAGATAAGGACAAAAAAATATCTAGAACCCTGAATTTAAATCAACTAAAACATTAAACAGCTGTCAGTTATAGAAAGGATTGTTGACAGTAATAGAGCTTCTGCTTAATAAGAAGCAGGCAAACAGAATCCAAAGAAGCTACACTTCTACATACCACATTTTGCCAATACTCATCTGTCAAATGGACAACTTCCAATGGTACATCAACCTGAAATCATTATACAGATTTAGTTGGAAGAATGATTGTAAGAATGATCTTTCATTATGGGACAAGAAACTCCACTATCATAAACAAGAAAAACGGACTTACAACGTGGAAATGCCATTCGTTCAATGAAAATCAAAGTAAAATAACTACCTACTGAAATGTTTGTAATCAATTCATAACTAACCCCAAAACATAAGATTGAACCTAAATCATAAGATTAAAAGAATAGGTATATATACATCCAAAAAAAATAAAGGACAATATATCTCCTATCTCCTAAGAGATCTTTGTAGCTTCACTTCAGATTTTCAATGCAATTCAATCCTTTTATCGCAGAAAACAACAATTGCCAAGAAGTAAAAAAGCAAAAAGATGAAAATGACCTGATTGCAAACAGATTTTGCGTACTTCAAGTCCTCTTCCCATGGGCATTCAGACCAGAAGTTTTCAAAGTCTTCCTACAAAAAAACAGAGTATAGAACCAGCTGAGGGTTTTCATCGTTTTCCAAATACTCAACTAAATAAAGAGATCGACCATCTTATAGGAGTATATTAATATCATTAACATCACTATAGGACTAATGAGCCAACGTAATTTCAGAAATTTCCAGAGGAATATGTAGCAAATAAAGATGAATCGTGGCAACAAAGAAAATCTGCTAAAAGATCTTTACCGGACTTTTTAGCATTTACAAGAGTACTTGCATAATTTGCATTAGGTTGACCCAGTATTATCATAATACTCTAATACCCTAGCGATCTACATTTTTGGAACGGCAATTCGAAACATAGTACACTATCGTTCCAAAACGATGAATTTACCGATCTAATGTGATCCAAACTTTTTTCTTATTTATTTCTTTAAAGGTCACTTCAATGAGGAAAAAAATCAAATATAATGAACAAAAATATAGAGAGAATAGAATTTTGGCATAACAATATGCAAAATTGGCCATGATATTTTTGGAATGTGTTTTTAGATTATTAATTTAAAAAAACATAAACTATATTTTATTAAATGTCTAATTGTTAAAGAAAATTATTCTAGAAGTACCTTAATTCTACTAGTGTAATTTATACAAGTCTACCACCTAGCGTACCCTATTTCAGAACACGGGACATACCACATTCCCATTTTCGTTTTATGTACCTGAACAATCCGAGTTCTAGGTAACATAGGGTTGATCTAACTTGATTAACCAAATAAAAGCAATATATGAGCAGACACAGAACACCAGCATGATTTCAAGTACTGAATTTAATTATCAAAAAAGAAAAAAAAATGATTTCAAATACTGACTAATATTGTGTTACAGCCAGAAACAAATTACTATGGTCTAGGTCTTACAAAGATCTATATTGATATACACATAAAAAGATATCAGGGGCAAGTTGTCACGAGTATCAAGCAATATCTACATTTTAGGGAGAAGAACTTGAAAACGAAAAACAAAGGTTTTTGGCGTAGGACGGGAAAACTAAGTAGATCTTTGTCAAAACTGGAAACAATTCAATAATTTCCCCTCAACTATGGAGTTAAAAAAAAAAGAGTTGCAGTATTTGTTATAGCAAGCATAATCTGTGAACCTTTTTTTTTTTCTTCTTTTTCTTTACCTTTTCTGATAGTTAAAAACTATTTACAATCAGCTGGAAAGTCATATACCATAATTGAGACAATTTCGCACCTATATGAAAATGCCATTTTCCTCTGGTTTTTCAATAAGTGAAGCTTATCAATTTTGCTGTTCATTATATTTAGAACCATTCTAATTGTACTCTTCACATTTAACCAATGAAGGAAAAGAAAGACTGTCCATCCCTTCTATTTCACCTTCAATGTGTTAGTCATGGCATGTCTTTGGTGATTTCATTCTATAACCATACTGCACGCAATCTGATCACCAAATTGTGCATCTAATGCCTCACCATCACTGCACAAGATTAGCTCCAATTTCACATTCTCTTTCTTCTATTAAGTTGACCAACCTTAAATTTCAAAGTGCAAATTCAAACCAACCTTACTTTAAAAGGTGTAAAACCAAAAAATTCCCAAACTTGGTTCAAAATAGTGTTGTCGGTGTTAGAGAGCTTGATATGCATTGTTGAACCTCTTTCCTAATGGCTTAAGGTTTTGGGACTAGTGGTGATTCTAACAGTCGGCTCCCACGTGGGGTAAGTTGTTTTCACAAGGGCAAGCTCTTGGGACGCAAAATTGGGCTACCCTCGATGCTAATTCATCAAAATTAATTAAATTTCATGATACTAAAGGAAATAACTAAATAGCTGCAACAATTAAAAACTCAATGGGCCATTAAAATGTGCTAAAAAATCGATCTTGACAATAAATATATGCGCGTCTATACACGAACAGACACAGAGACTACGTGGTGTACATATATATACATATACCTATTTATATATACACACTGGAGAGAACATACTTGGAACCATATCTTGAGATAGAATGCGGTGCAGGAATGCCCGGCGGCGTGGAGGAGGCGAAGCGCGACGCTGCTATCGACACCGCCGCTGAGAAGAACTGCGACCTTGAGGCGCTTATTGGGCATAGAACAAGAGAGATAATGGGGGTCGAGGTCGACATTTGGGGTCGAGGTCTGTGCAGTCTGGGGCACAATGGATGAGAGAGAAAGAGGCATGACCGTGGAGACTCTAGGACTGACAGGTCGAAGACGGAGGGCTTTGCTAGGTGAGAGAGAGAGGAAGTGTTTGAGGGTATTAGGGTTTTCGAGAGAGAAAGATGTGGTGAGGTGAAAGAGAGTGGCCATTGTTCTCAGCATTGTTCATCGACTCGTTTGCAGTTCTGCACTCTGTTTCGGGGGTGATATTGGGATAAACTCAACCCGGGTTTAAACCCGAATGCAGTTGGGTTGATATTGGGGGAACCAATTGATACCCGCCTGCTAAATATGGGTTAGAAGTAATTACACTTTATTCCTTATGATTTGAGCTAAAATCAAATGACCTCCTATAGTTTAAACTTATTTGCAAAATAGATGAAAATCGTTAGATTTAACTAAAATTTTATTATAAGGGTATTTTTATCATTGTATCTCTCTAAATTAAAGTATCAAAAAGACGATTTGACTCTTTTATGCTAAAATAAAGATTTGTGTTTCAAAAGATTTTTTTTTTGTTATTCCATTAAATAGTCTTTTTGATATTTTAATTTAGAGTTAAAATGACGAAAATACGTCTATAACAAAATTTTCGTTAAATCTAACGGTTTCTATGCATTTTATAGATAAGTCTAAAATACAAAGAGTTATATGTTCATTTTTAAATCATAGAGAGTCATATGATTTTAGTTCAAACTATAAGGGGTTAAAGTGTAATTATCCTTGTGAAGGAATAGCACCCGGGCCAACCTAGTGGATGAGGCCCAATCTACACGAATTATAATTGGGTTGCTTGGCATCCTGAATTAGAGCTAAGGGACGGTTTGGCCCAAGCCGCCGACCTCCTCCCAACCTTGGCCCAAACCGCGAAAGACTAACCCAAACCGCTAACGGTCTTTGAGCATTAAATGCGGAGTTAACCCGTATTAAATGTCCGAGCGGCTCCCCACGCGACGTCAACGTGCACGTCCGATCAGCCGGAATCCTCAGCGGCGGTAAGTCAGGCCCTGCACATGGTCAGTTGGTGGTATGCAATGATGCCTACCCAACAGGCCATGATGATCTGCTAGTAGGTAAAGAGCGAAACACTCCATCGATCACACTATAAATATCCGAACCCTCGAGAACCAGGTATGGACAACTAACTCCAAATATACACAACTTTTATTCATTCTAATCTCGATTAAGCTTGCTAACTTAATCGTCAGAGTGTGATCGGCCCAATAAAGGTCGACCCATTCTAACCTTCTTTTCTTGCAAAGAGTTTGGACTCATCCATGTGGGCTTGAGAGTTCGGCCCAGCCTTCCCAGAAAATCCCACTTACAATCCTTATGGGTTAAATTAGATATAATCGTTGGCATGAGTCGCCTGATGGACGGTAATATAACCGTACAACTAAATTTTGAAATACTTTACAAATTAAGGAAAAGAGAAAGGAAGTTGAAGGAAAGTTATTGCAGAAGTGATTTGAATTTTCTTTTTCCTTCTGTTCCAAGCTAAAAAGTAAACAAGAAGGAAGAAAAATTATTTATTTCCCTTTTCTTTCCTTAAGTTCCAAACATATTGTTAATGTCATAGTTTGGTATCTTATTAGTTGATTCTAAGTATGTCTACTTCTTGGTTGTGCTGTTAGGGATATTCGGATCAGCTTACATGTAACTTAACAAAATCTTTCCCCGATTTAATTAAAGGCAGATCATCCACACCTGGACTAGAAAATTCACAAGAGATAAATCTAGGCACTATGAATAGCTTGTATTTATTTTGGTTGAATATTGGTTCAAAACTAAAGCAAAAACGGTTTAATTTGATTTGGGAATAATTTGATACAAATCTCTCTGAATTTTTTTTTTAAATTTTGTACGCAATCAATTCATATTTTTTTCATCAATCTTGTGCCCAATCTCATTCATTCCACTGCTACTATGAGTATGGTCAAAACCTACTTATAAGGCTCTTGGGCATGTAACCCTAATGTTTTGACAATTTGCAATTTATTGTTTTCTATGAGCCATAAAGAATATAACGCACATAAGCCAAAGATTTTGTAAGATTAATTACACTTTATACCTTTGTACTTTATAATGAAATCTCATTTAATGACTTGCATTTTTAATTGCATTAATTGTCACAATCCCAAACCCACCTTATGCAGATCTAGATTTAAGATCACAACCATCGGCAGCTGAACTTTCCAAAAGCCACCTTATGCAGATCTAGACCTGAAAAAGATGTTGATTGATTGCATGAGCTCACAGCCTAATAAATAACTCGACAACCGGCAAGTTTTACCATGGATATTAACATTTTTCAAAGAGATAATCGAATTGATAGATATCATTCGCATTTTCAAAGTACAATAGAAGCAATTGGAATATAAAATAAAATGGGCAAAACATGCTTTCTAGATTAATAACATACTTTCCAAAAGCTATTTCTTTTAGAATTGCAATAGATACGTATATCACATGTCATCTCAAAATATACAAAATCAATATTAGACATATTCGCGTCGACTTGGATATGAAATGGATACACCATTTGTATAGTGTGAAAATGTTGCTCACAACAACAGGGAGACTTGTCTCATACATGTATTCAGAACGAGTTGATATTAAAGTCCCTCTCTATGGAACCCGGAGATAGACGTTCGACAAAAATATACATTTATTTTCAAAATCATAGGTAAAAACCAATTAATATCCACGGAACTCATAGCATTCTTTGGAAAACATTCAGCATAGAACATATTCATCAAAGGATATAAAAACATTTTTAGAGATATTATTTGTAAGCAAATCTTTTCATAAAACATACTTGCTATGAGAAATAGGTTGAAATACAACTCCGGAAGTCAAGTCACTCACATTAACACTTTAGGTAATGAAGTTCTTAATTTAGTCCACAAGCCTTTATGTTAAAGTCTCATACAATGACAATTCTACATAAAGAAACACATATGAAACATGTATTGTGATCACAAATAACAAATAACAAATTGCCATAAAACAAGTCCTTTTAAGTCATTCGTAAAACATCAGCAACGTTAGCTATAGTCAACATTGAGCCAAGTATCGAGCAATACTCTTTGAAGTTTTTGGTCTTGGCTATGATAGCTCGAGCCAACCTTTCAGAAAATGAATCTAAAGTTCCGAATCTTGCAAAAATGCTAAGTTTTAAACAATCAAGTTTCATGATGCCTAATCTAAGGATACACGCACATTTCTATGGGTTCAAGCTAGATGAACAACATCAAGATTTGGCCATGCATTTCATAAAAATTATCAAAGCAAGTTCTACAAAATAGTTTGTCAAAGTTCATGAAAACATGAGTTTTTCACAAAACTCCATTCTAAGGTCTTTTTATGGAATCTATAGGTCTCAAATGGATCTCTAAACATCATAACATGGAGATCTTACAACAATTCATCAAAAGGTGTTCATGAATATAGGTCTTAAAAATCGCACAAGCTAGGTATGGAAGGGTCTCATAAAAGTGTTAACTACTTTATTGCAAGAATATAAACACAAGATGATGAAAACTACCTTGATCCAAACTTGCATGAACTTTTTCTAAGCTTTCCCTCAGTTTCTCCTCTCTCTTCCTTCTTGCCAAACACAAAGCTCTCTCCACAAACTCCACTTATACTCTCTCTACAATGTACATAAGTCTAGCAAATATGATATGCATGTGTGTGTAGGAGTTAGTGGAATCCAACCTAGACCTTCTACTCATTCTCTTTCTAAAAATGCATGTAAGGTGATCTTTACACGCATGCAAAGTGACAAAACATGTAGGTAGTCATCCGACTAGGCTTCTCACATGCAACTAATTAAATGCCGTTATGTTCAATCAAGTACAACTAAACATTAATTAATCACACTAATCAAACCAATTACACTTATACATTATAAAATCAAGTCTATAATTAATTATGAGAAATACTAATTAAAATTATTCACTTATACAATTCATTTAATCAAGACAATCCAAGTCACACTTAGACAGAGATTAGATTCACTTAAAAATATTCACAATACAACATAATATGTATAAATGAAATGCAATAATTTGGGGTGTTCCACTAATTAAACCCTTGCATTTACAAAAAAAACAAAAAAATTCAATATCAACATTCTGTGAGGTTCCATTTGATCTTTGACAGAAATTAAATTGTCACGTGGCCTTTTGTAAAAAGGTTATGTGGCAATTTCGAAAGCTAACAAAAGGTTAAAATTGGAACTTTTTATAAATGCAAGAGTTTTATTGTTACAATTAAAAATTCTGCTCTTGAAGTAGGATTTCATATTGCAGTGTAGTTCTTCACAAAATTGATAGGGTGATGCTTTTCCATAATGCATTGGATGAAAATTTTCAATGATGTTTTTTTGGAGACCTCCAAGCTAGGGCATGCAAGTATGATGGACCTTCTCAAAATGTTCAAAGAAGAATTCATTGCATTCCAGACAGCTTTGGGAGCATTTGGAGTTTGTACAAAATAAAAAGAGAATACAGATCCATCATGAATCAATTAATACAAAAGATAGGCATTAATATCAGTGAAGTATAGCTTCAGTAATTTGGAAGTGAAAGAAACAACAAAGTGCACCTGAAGAGAGAGAGAGAGAGAGAGAGAGAGAGAGAGAGAGAGAGAGAGAGAGAGAGATTTTGTGAACTGAAAACTATGATCTCAACTTTCAAGTCAGCACAGAACAAACAACAATCTTAGGTCAGGTTATGTACAAACCAAGATGAAATTGTAAGAAATACAGAACTCTATTGTTGTGATCTACGGCCTGACACGATGGAAAGAAGCCATGACCCAAGAATACCCAAAGTGCCAAAGCTCATGAATTGCAGAAGTATGAGCAGCCACATCTGGCATAATATCTTCTATGACCTCCACAAAAACACTCAAGCGTCGTAGCGGTGGAAGCATAAGCGTTAGAGGAACTGCCGAGGCGGCTGCACCAATGAGCAGCTGCAGCATTTGGAGAGAGAGAGAGAGAGAAGACACTGTTATTTCAGCCTATGCTGAGTACTGCATTAGAAGGTTAAAAAGCAGGACATTGTTGTGGGTTCAGCTTCATTACGCAGACTTCGTAGCACCTCCATATGTTTATGTTGATATGATTTTGACTGGTAGATCTGAATTTTGTTGGTGAGCTCTTTCATTAGGTAAGTGAGTCAACTTCTAGCTTAGACCCCACTCTTGGAAGTGGGTAATAAAATCAAAACCGGCCATCTCGGGCAATAGAATAAATCACCATTTGCATTCGATGGTTTCCATTTTTTTTTAAGGTGGGGGAGGTTTGACTAGTAGATCTGAATTCAGCTGGTGTGCCACTCAGGTAGAGAGTTAGTTTAGTCAAATTCTAGCTTAGACCGGACTTATGAGAGCAATAAAATTAAAAACCGGCCGGTTCGGGCCACCTGTGAGAAGCAGCCTAGCATCACTTTAGATAGGAGCAGAAACCAATCTGATATTCAATAAAAGCCCACTTTATCAAGGGAAATAAACCTTAATTTGTTGAGGAAGATCAGCTGTAGAGGAAAACCAATGGTCAGACTGAGAATTTGGATGAAATGAAGCTCCACCATAACTCTAAGTATGGGCAATGTACCTGGGGGCTTCTTTATTTTCATTGAAGACATTTTATTCTGCTTGATTGCTGTTACATTGAATGATAAATGAATCTGTTGTTTTTCCAAACTAGTTCTATGTATAGAGGATGTTACAATACATAAATTTGCTGTGCTACAGTTGACATTTACAAGAACAATGCATACTATTTTACTGCATTTGCATTGCACTTATCCAAGTCATCATCCCTTTGGATGGACGCATCAGCTTCAATCCAGCTACATCCAGCCATCTTCTTCAACCCCATACTTCTCATCACATCCCGAACCTCATTAGCTTCTTCCCACCTCCTGGAACTAGCGTACGTGTTAGATAATAAAGCATAAGTTCCAATGCTCACGCCTTCAGTGGTTGGAAGACAACGGGTGATGCGCCCAAACATCTCCTCGTTACCATGAATTCTGCAGGCATGGAGCAATGCTCCCCTAACTGCTCCATCTGCTTCCACGGGCATTTTTGTTACGAAAGCCTCTGCTTCCTTCAAGAGCCCTGCTCGGCCATACATATCAACAACACAAGCATAATGCTGCATTTGGGGCACAATTCCATACACATCAGTCATGGCTTTGAAGAACATCAACCCTTGATCAATCATCCTCACATGACTGCAAGCAGATACCAAGCCAATGAAGGTTACGTCGTCAGGAGATACCCCGTGGACTAGCATGAGTGAGAAGAGTGGCAAAGCATGCACACCAAGCCCATTCATGGCCATCCCGCTAATAATAGTGCTCCATGACACTATATCCTTGCACTTAAGCATGTTAAATGCCTGAATTGCCATACCCATATCTCCACACTTAGCGTACATGTTGATCAAAGCATTCCCCACATTGCCATTCACCATAAGATCGTGTCGTGTGCTTACATACGAGTGCACCCATCGACCCAAACTCAAGGCACAAAGCAAAGAACACGCTGACAATACATTGACTATAGTGGCCTCATTAGGCTCGGATTCTCCTCTTCGCAACATGTCCTGGAAAAGCCTAACAGCCTCTTCACAAAATCCTGTCTGTGCAAAACCACCCACCATTGTAGACCAAGAAACCACGTCTTTCTTAGGCATTCTCACAAACAGATGTTGAGCACTCCTTAAAGACCCACATTTCACGTAGAAATCCAACACTGCATTATCCAAAACAATGTTATCTTCATTGAAATTCTTTAAACCATATCCATGAATGGCTTTACCAAGCTTAGCTGCTCTAATACTAGAACATGCCGATAAAACGCTAACAAGTGCAGCAGCATTAGGCTCTACGTCCATTGACAAAAACACAACAATGGCTTCCTCTTCAAAGCCACACCTCGAAAGCCCAGAAACGATCGATGTCCAGGAAACAATATCAGGATAGAGAATTGCATAAAAAACTCTACAAGCACTAACAATGTCATGTTCAAGGACATAGAAATGGATTAAGGAGTTTTGGATGAAAACATCAGAAAAATGACCGGTTTTCAAGACGTGTGCATGGATTTCAAGACCCTTTTGCAGGGCATGGGCCGAGGAACAAGCTTTGAGGGCGTGAGTGAAGGTGAAGTGGTTGTGGGAAGCAGGGCGGTGGAGCATTTGGTTGTAGAGGATGAAGGCGTTTTGTGGGTTGGTTGAGTGGGTGAGAGAGCCTAGAAGCAAGTTCAAAGTGTGGGGCTTGGATGATTTCACTATGTGGGTTTGGATTTGGTTTAGTTGTTTGAGTGAGAGAGTTGGAATGAGAGACTTTATTGTCATTCTTCTAATTTTATTTTGTTTTTTTTGGATGTTTTTATTATCAATCATGGGGGTTGCATGCATGGAGACATCCAATTTTGATGCTTTTGTTCTTGTGGTGAGACTAGAGAGTAGGCCATAATTGGCCAGAGAATAAGGCCAGTTGTTGCATAGATTCATGCAAGGTTTGAATTTGTTTGTAATCTAATTGGGCCACAGAATAAGGCCAGTTGTTGCATAGATTCAAGCAGGATGAATTTGTTTGTAATCTATTTGGGCCAGAGAATAAGGCCAGTTGTTGCATAGATTCAAGCAGGATGAATTTGTTTGTAATCTATTTGGGCCAGAGAATAAGGCCAGTTGTTGCATAGATTCCTGCAAGGGTTAAATTTGTTTGTAATCTATTTGGGCCAAATAAACTGGATTGGTGGTAGGAAACTTACTAGTCTAAAAGGAAACCAAGTCAAAAGGGGAAAACGTGACAAATTTGAGACCGTCTCAAATTTGACTTCCTAAACTTCAGCGAAAAATTCAAATTACCAAAATGAAATTCCAAAAAATTTTCTAGTGGTCTAAAAATAGAAACAAACAAATAAATAAATATTACTAAATAAAACTTAGCAGTTTCAGACTTTTTCAGTGCATGCGTGGCTTATTGTACCCCTAAATAATTGACCCTTATAACTAGAGTAATAGGTGGAGTTTTATTGAAAAAAGCCTTAAGCAAAGAAAAAAAAGGATATATAAATGGATGATTGATTTGCCTTGTATGGGAAAGGTATTTTTTTTTGCAAAGCAAATGAGGATATATTGAATAAGAAGAAATACATATTGAATCTCTACAAGCTAACAAGGCTTTACAGAGAGGGCAAAAAGGAAAGGGGAAGGAGAGGTTGATCAGATATCAACCAGTACAATCAACTTAGAGGGGGGGGAAATACATTAAGAGGGAAGAGTCAAGGGATTTTACACCTTCAATGGAGTGGAAAAAATTGAAACTATTATAGTTATCCATCCTTGTTTTAGTCTGAATCCATAGCAGCACATGTTGTTTTGTCAATTCAACATCTTCTTCCTAGTGTGGAGGTTTATTATTGAATATTGCATCATTCCTTGTCAATCAGATGATCCATATAGTAGCAGAAAATAGAGCTTTCCATATGATTTTCCCTATGTTCTATTTTTGGTCAAGCCACCAGCTGCAATAGATCTTAAATGATGGAGGACAGACCCAAGAGATACCCCACCATTTGAGTAAATTACACCAAATTGACCATGATACTCCACATTTGAGGAGCAGGTGATCTGTTCTCTCCAAGTCTTCCTTGCAGAATTCACATAAAAAAAAGAGTCATTTTGGTTAAGGATATGCCTGTGGAACAAGAAGGTTCTCATTTTGATCCTATTTCGGAGAGCCATCCAAGTGAAGATCTGCATTTTTAAGGAGGCCCATGATTTCCAGATCCAGAATGGGATTGAATCTTCTTAAGAGTTAGATTCTTCACATAAGTTGCGGAATGATTTTGTTAAGAAACATCCATCCAAATTTGCCTTCCAAAGAAATGAGTCATTTTCATTTACCTTGATAACAACATTGTTTAATAAAATTTTAACGTCCTCCAGTGAAGACATTTCCTATGCAAATAGCCTTCTTCTAAATTTTAGATCCCATCCCTCGATCTTATTTATGATTTCTAAAATTTTTGCACCTTTTTGAACTAATAATGAGTAGAGTTCTGGAAATTTTACTTTCAAAATAAAATTATCCACCCACAGTTCCTCCCAAGAGGTTGTTTGATCCCCTCTTTCAACAGATATTTTGAGATTGGCCTGTAAAGAATCTTTAAACCTTTTCTAATCTTCGTTTAGAAATATGATGTCCTTGAGCATAATTAAGTAGTCCTCTTTTCCATCTTCAGGGAAAGTCCATCTTGATTCCTCCCACCTGTACTTTTGGCACACCATTTTTCTCCATAGAGCATCTCTATCTCTTGCAAACTTCCACCACCACTTTGCTAATAGTGCCGTGTTCATTACTCTAGTTGGAGTAAGGCCAAGTCCTCTTTTCATTTTACTTGTGGTGACTTTCTCTCACTTGACACAGTAGGTTCCTTTTTCCCCCAACTGATCTCTCTATAGAAATCTTTTCTGCAATTAATCAATTTCCTTACATACCTTCAAAGGAGCTCTATACATAGAGAGATAGACCATTGACAGACTTGATGATGTAGATTTTATTAGTGTTAATCTGCCACCAATTGCTAAGAGACTTCTTTTCCAACATGCTAGCTTCTTTTTTATATTTTCAATAACATAATTGGGAAGGTATTTAATCAACTGCAATAGAATTGGAACCATGAGTTTCGATGCAAAACAGTAACGTTGTTCTATTGTGACTTAGGCATTATGCTTTCTAAATATGAAAATGACCTCTCTGCATATGGACTAAGACTATGTACATCTAACTCTTTCTGAACTCTACAACTGAAGAAACTTTATGCAATGGGTTGCTATTGTCTAATGTTTAATATAGGCGTTTGTTTGTAGTGTGCTTCCGCATGACTTGATGACCATGGAAGATTTATTACGGATGACCTTATATATTGATTTTGGTTCATCCAAATGGCTTCACTAAATTATTACTCAAGACTTCCTGTGGTGATCGAAATTGGGAAACTCTTGTACATTTTTTTAGCCAGTTTCAAGATTTTGATGTTTCCTTGATTAAAGTCAACCGCGTTTGAAGTTTGAATGCTATCATGCATCATTTAGTTGTATTTTATGGAGTTGAAATCATAGTTACCAAAATAGAAAGAGGAAGCAAGAAATATTAAGAAAAATGAAAGTAGGAACCACAAAATTATATATATATATATATATATAGGAAACGAAAGCAGAAAACGAATAAGATTCAAAAAACTTAATACGAATCTTAGTAAGAAGTTTTTGCAAAACTTAAACGAAATCTCTAGGACACTTAGTAGAAACTTTTCAAAAACTTAGTAAAAATCAATACTTCAAGTTTTTAAATAGTTTCTGCAAAGTTTTCCACCAATTTTTTATTAGTTTTTTAAAAGTTTTTGTTAAGTATCCCAAAAGCATATTAAATGTTTCTTCAGAGTTTCAAAATATTTTCTAAGCGTTTCTAAAACAATTTTTTAAAATTTCAAAACAAATTTCGTACTCATACCAAAAGTGTGTTTCAATAACTATGGTTGGATACTAATTCGTTTTAGTAAGCCTAAATGGCCCTTCTAAATTTTTGTAGTATTGTCTAGATATTTGTGCCAACGCTTTTCGAACCCAAATTATCTGCCTCCTTGGTGTGCCTCTTTCTTAATATTATTGATTCACATCAACCATAGTTATATAACTGGACTAGACTGGCTGGTTCAACTGGGAACCGAACCTTGAACCGGTTCTATTCAATTAATTTACTAAAAATGCATGTGAATCGGGTTGAATTGACAGAAAGTATTTCGAAAAACCAATGAACCGGTTGGTATTTTCTGAATCGGATGATTTTCAAAAAAATTAAAAAATGCCACAAATTGTACATGATTTAAAACTATTTGGTTTTTGGAATACATGTCTTTTGTGATTTTTTGATGAAAAATAGAATCAAAAAAAGGAAAAAGAAAAAGAAAGAAAGAGGAGGATAACAAAACTAAATAAATAAAGGATGATGCAAATAATGAACATTTCTCTTCTTTTTTGACTTTGTGTTGTTTTATCATTTTAAATTTATTTTTCTATATGCTTTCTGAATTATAATTGATACATCGATATATGTATCATCAAAAAAATAATTAAAATGTAGAAAATATAAATTACAACAAAAAATAGAGAAAATAAAAAAGAAGAAAAAAAAGATCAAACAAATTATGCACATTATTCTCTTAATAATGCACATTATTGTCAAGTTTTACATCATTTTTAAGAAAACTTAAAGTACCAATGACCATTAGATTAAAAAATATGAAATTGGAGAGAAAATGAAATGCTATTGAATGTTTTTATAACTATTTATTTTTATTATTTTTCTCATAAATATTTATTTTTTATACTTCTTTTAAGTTATTGTATGAATATAAGTATCATTTAACCCTTTAATAAATTATTTAATTTTTATTATTTATTAAAATAGATCTATTTATTGTATAACCGGTTGAGCCATGGTCGAAGCATTGAACTATTAAATCAGTGCCTTAACCGGTTTAATCATTGGTTCGGTTTTGATAATTATAATATCATCAATGTGATAAACACAAAACAAATGTGAAAAAGAAAATTTTCCTTAGTAATAGATTTTCATATTTATCACATTATGAATCTGTAATGTGATAAAGAAAGAGGCAAGGGCAGACGATTTGGGTTCACGGTTTTCTACGTCTAGACAGAAACTAGGGACTGTTTGGGAAGTGCTAAAATCAGTTCTATAAGGGCACAGTTTAACTGCTTTTTAAGTATTTGGTAAATGCATTTTAAGCCCACATTTGTTTGAGACCCAAACAATTCCTAGGATCTGATAGATGGAGAGGTTCTTTCAGGCAACCATAAGCACCAAAGCCCTCCACAATAAGCTGAACTAGGAGATCCAGATTCAGTCCCTTGTTTTCCAGGCAACTTCATCTACATGTTACATTAATGCTAGCTCCAAAATGATATTTGTTTTTTATTTTTTACCTCTCCTAGTCTATTCATGTTGAAAGGGAAATCTTTCTATTGAAGAATATGAGTCCAGTTTCTTATTTTCTTATATTATATGTCGAGTTTCCTCTGTTGTATAGATTTCCATTTTCTTTTCCTATTCTTAGGACAACATTCCAGTTGTGATATTCTGAGATTCTTCTTCTTCTTCTTCTTCTTCTTCTTCTTCTTCTCTCTCTCTCTCTCTCTCTCTCTCTCTCTCCCCAACACTTTCTATCCTCAAAACAAAAGCTAAATGGGGTCAAGAGAAATTTTCACGTTTTTTTCAGGACAAAGGAATGTACCCCACTTGTGTCCTTTCTCTCTCTCTCTCTCTCTCTCTTTCTCTCTCTCACACACACACACACACACACACGCACATCGTATCCTCAAGACGAAAGCTAAATAGGGTCAAGAGCAGTTTTCACACTTTTATCAGGGACAAACGAATGAACCCTACTAGTATCACTGCCTTTACAGCAACCTTTTTCATGGGTGTATTATGAAATGAAAAGAAATTGTTAGAATCTCTTCTCTTTTGGCCCAGCATTGAGGTGCAGGGTCTTCTAGTGATAGAGACAAATTCCATTACAGGGCTTGCCTTAAGTCGACAGAGAAAGGTCTTCCTCAGTAGGGTCAGCCTCATAGACCTAATAAAAAAGGGGTGTGTTTGCTTATTGTGGAGGGCATAATCAATGTGAGGAGAGGGCATAGCTTTGACAAACAGTAAAGAGAAAGCATTGAAAAGTTGAATCCTTTGGCTGTGGAGTAGCTTCAATGTTTCCTCTTACCTTTTGTCTCCCCAGGCCATCTTTTCTTTTATCTTTGGGGTGCTTTGTTTCAGGTTTTGGTTAGGGTTTGTTTGGAAGAAGCTTCGGGGAAACAATAGTTTCTAATGAATAATGGAACCACGATGGCATAATTCTAATGTTCAAGCTTAACCAACATGCATCTTTGTATAATGTATCCCAACTGCACTCGGTTTTCTGTAAAAGGAATGTATAGTGAAATTGGTTGGAGTACCTACGTAAAAAAGGGTTTCAACAATTAATTGAAACTTAAAATGCAATGTCACCAAATATTTCTAATTTGGATCAACTTTTTTACCAGCCTTTATAACTAACTTCTTGTTTCTGTCTATATTCATCTTTGTCTTTCAAAAAATAAGCAAATTCTTCCGGTCCTTCGTCTCCAACCTTTCCCGTTATGACTAAGAGCATGATCTCTCATGGCTTATAAGTGACTTGTGAATGAATGGTTGGGAATCAGACACGTATATGTATATAGTTCCTTTTTTTTTTTTTTACTAACTTTTAATTGTAAGTTTCAGTAAAAAAAACTCAAAAGTCTAAACTAGAAGCTCATAAGAAGGTCAAAATTTCAATTTCAATTGGAAAAAAGTAGTTAAAAGAATTCTGTAACAAAGTTGAACCAAACAAGATGAAGTCGAGTCTTTCCCATTTCAACCTAGCTTGATGGATTCTTCCTATTTGAGGTCCCTCAAGGAAACCTGAAACATCATTTACATGGCCCTTTAGGTGTGTCTTTAAGTCTCTCTTGTGGCAAGCCAGTGAATAATTTAAGAATGAAAAAGAACCCAATGATATATAAATTATGTGGAATGGGAAAAAGAAGTGTTTGACAGTCATAGGGCACCTGCATCTGCTTTTCTTCTATTTATTGTCTCTGGCAGATACTAAACTCATTGTTGGGGTCAGCGTATCTGAGATATTCCAATACAGGGGCAAAGGTCTTTTGTTTTGTTCTGCAGAGGGTTTTGACAAACCTGAGTGGCCTTCAATTTTCAATATCATGTGGCTTTTCATGCTAGCCAATGCAATGTTTATGACTTGAGACCTGTCTCATTATCATTAGATAGACGGTGAACTGGTCCCAATCCAGAACAAGGCTTTGTATTTCAACCAAATAAAATAAGATAAAATTGTTCTTAATTTTAGGGTTTGTAATGATCAAAGGTCTGTTTGGTTTGTGAAAGTGGTCATATTGTTTTGAATTAATTAAATTTTAAAATTGTCAATTCGTAATGAGAAAAAAGAAAAAAAAAAAAAAACTATTTGCGGTAAGTAAAACCAATGCTTCTATAAAACCCAGTAGTCAGAGCTAACTCGATGTAGCTATATAGACCAAATTACCCTCATCAGGCACCCACGCAACCAGAAGAGAAAGCCGAGAGCGGTAGTTTTATAATTCAAGATTTGTGTAGGCATCAAATAAAATAATTTATTCATCTCTCAATTTTGAATTAGGTAAATATATGTTTTGAGGAAATTAATAAACTTAAATTTTCATGAAGAAAATAAATTTTATAGATTTTTGTATTGTTTAGTTTTTATAACCACATGCATGAACTACTCAATTTGAAAGAAAGCCAATTGAAAAGAGCTTAATTCACAATTTTACAGACAATCAAACAGCTCTTCGCATGTGTGCACCAAATGAGAGAGAGAGAGAGAGTTTTCGCCCACCCTTTCAACTAGGTAGCCAATTGAATCAAGGCATAAGCAGTGCTCTTCTTCAAATTCATGAAATAAATATTTTGATCTTAAAGAGAGATCCACATACTTCTTTGTATGTGACACTCACAAAAAGAAAAAAAACTTATTTACTTCGATTTATTTGTAACGGCATTAATATTTGTCTCAAAATATACTTTTTTGTGACGACATCTTGTTTTCCCCTCAAATAATTCTTCTGTGACAACGTAATTGCCGTCACTAATACTTAGTGCTAACATTTTTATATAGGGAAGGATGTCGTTGCAAATATTTGATTTTTTAGCGTCATACAAAATGCTCCCGTTTACTGGTCCAAATAATCAATTATGAAAAATCAATTTCTTTAGTTTTCGATTACTTGGACCATTAAACAGGAGTGTTTTGTTTTGAAATATGAAAAATCAATTATTTCTAACGCCATTTACATCATTACAACAAATAATTGATTTTTCGTAATTAAAACAAAAACCACTCCTGTTTACTTGTCCAAATAATCGAAAACTAATGAAATTGTGTTGCTTCAAAAGGGGGGTTGGCCTTGAGAAGTCAATTATCAATTGCATCAAATCCTTTCTTGTTGTCCTCATGGTTCATCTTTTGTTAATATATTAATACAAAACATCAATAAGAAACTGCAAATCTAAGCCTATTGAACCTTGTTTGCTTGAATCACAATTCATCTTGCTGTTTATAATATTAGTTTTCTTTCATTCCTCTAATGTATAAACAACAGAAAGTGGACCCATCAAGGATGTTGATCTCTATCAAGATTGTCTCCGGACCGTTGGATCATAGCACCTTCATGAAGGGAATTACCCAAGTGATAACAAGAAATTAAAGTTTGATTGATAGATTAGTTTAGCCATCTATTGTAGCGTTGAGAAAGGTCTATGCCTTTTGTTTTGTGTCCTTTTCTCATTTGACAATTATTTTAAGGTTGTGATCCCACATTTGGAGTCTTTTCTACTTTTGCATTTAGAGACTTAAAGGTAAGAATCTTTTGGCTACCCACCAATAAAAAAACTAGGCGATTTGGCTTGTTGCAATTTGCCACATGATTACCATCATATTATTCTTATAAATCAATTCTATTGTCTTCCAATACACGTGTGAGTGTGTATGAGAGAGAGAGAGAGAGAGAGAGAGAGAATGTGTATTGGAAGCAAGTATACTGCTTTGGTTACAAAAACAAATTTTCCATCTTTCAAGCTTTCAATTATAGATACGTGGCCAATTACACTCTTCATATATATTTTTTTTTGAAACAGCAAAAGGGACAACACTAGTAGTTCTTGCACTTTGGCCCTATATCAATTTGGTATTTATTGTTCTAATAATAATTGTCAATAACAGAAAACATTACTGAGGATAAGAACGTTGAGTTTTGTACCACTCAATACTATCCGTACCGACCGATATCGAACAGTACCAACTAAAATATCGGATTTGTAACATGCTAAAATGATTTATTTTTACTATAATTTGATGATAAATGTTTATTGAATGTTGGATATTTACTAGACAATTGATATATCTTTTAAATATTTTACATATATAATTGGGTTGGCTATTGCATTTATAGTATTTTAAAATAATTTAATGTTGAATAGTAGCAATAAATCCAAAACGTTACTTGGTAAAGTAGTAACGGTATTAATGGCAAAAATGTTACACGGACCGGTATCGGTATTAATAATTATTGTTCAAATTGCAACAAATAAATTTTATAATTAGTATCTAAAAGATCCAATCGAAAACGATTATTAGTCAAATGGATGGAAAATGATCATGTGTTGTGCACACATGATCACTTTCCAAGAGTAAACAAGTAATTTTACCTCATTTTTCTATAGGGGTGAATATTGCTTGAGCTGAGCCTATACTAAAAAATTTCTATCGGGCTTCAAATCAAATTTCAAACTCGTCCAAAATAAAAACTAGAATTCCAATCTTGCCAAAAATAAAAACTAGAATCCCAAGTCCACCCATTTAACTTAAAAATAATTAATAAATATTTTTCTCCAAAAATAATATTAAATAATATAAAATTTAAATATGTAAATATATTAAAATATATTATTATATATATATATTTCGAACCGATTGAGCTAGGCCGGGTCGAGCATCAAACACAATTCTTAAGTTTACCCATAAATCTAATCAGGCCTAAAAAAAAATCTCAAGTCTTATATAAATGAGGGTGGGCTTGGGAGGGCTATCAGGCCCGTGACCACCCCTAATTTTCTCTCTCCTCTCTCCATCACTTCTTCATTTTCTACGGCCACCCCTCCACCTTCACAACCCTAGCCCCCGCCACACATGCCATCCTCCCACCACCCCAGCCACTACTCATTTACCCTTCATTATCTAGCCCTCTTTCTTTCACTCATACCCTCCACCCACCGTCCTACTCAGCCCCAACCACCCTAACCCTAACACCCTAACCCCCTTTCACCTCACCCCCTACTATCTTCCGACCACCCTATTCACAGGCCCAACCCCTTTCCCCTCACCTTCCACCCTCTTCCAACCACCCTAGTCAACTCCCTACTCGATCTACATCCTCTTCTAGCCACCGCAGCCACTACCCTACTCAAGCCTGACAACCCTCACCCCTACCTCTTCCAAGATACCACCCTATCCCGCTTCCTTTAACCTTTACCTACCCCCTTAGCCCCCATTACCATAACCCCTTCGTCTCACCCTTACCCTTTTCCTACCACTCCAGCCCCCACCACACTTACCCTTCACCACCCTTGCCCTAACCACCTTCCCCTTACTCGAACCTTCCTTTGGCCACCCTAGCCACCATCCCCCTCAGGTCCCCACCACTATAACCCCTTTTAGTCACCCTTGCCCTCTTCCTGCCACCCCAGTCCCTACTGCATTAACCCTCGACCACCCTTACCCTAGCCACTTTACTGTCACCCACACCATTCTCCTACGACTTTTGGCCCCAACAACATCAAATCCCTACTGCCTAACCCTCTTCGATATCACAAAGCCATAGATTAGGAAAACATAGAATTTAGAGAGAAAAGAGATATATATGTAAAAAGAGAAAGTGAGAGCTTAGAGAGAGAATTCAATCGGTTATAGAGAGATTGCGATTTTACCATCATGTCCCTTAACCTTAGTCACTTGTGTAACACATGATCACTTTCTGTCTATTTTGTTAACGTATGTTTACAATTGGACCTATTAGATTACTAATTGCAAAGTTAAATGATAATTTTGTTGTAATTAAAACACCATGGACTAAATCGAGATCGGATACAAAGTATAGGGACTATTGGTATAATTAGCCGTAAACATATATACATATAATATCTATACAATAAGTGTAAGTCTATACAATCATAAAATTTATACAGAAGTTATCACAAGAATAATGTGGTTGAATGTGAGTCATTTACTTTAAAATAAAACTCATAACGACGACACTTAATTACAAAAATACCACTATCACATCATTCTGTTTAAATTTTCTGTGTATAAATTTTCTAAAATAATAGTATTTTTCATACAATAATGTTGTGCAAATAAAAAAAAGTTATATGAAATTTCTATATAGATTTATAACCTAAACTAGAGTATTTTATTATTAAACAAAACATTTAACTGGGTCTCCATGCATTTGATGAGTTTTTTCTTATTATATATAACTTCGTGGTTTTTTTTTGAAAAAAACGCAAGAAATATATACAAATATTTCTACCTAGGGATGCAAGGAAGGGGACGCTGGGGTTCGACCCAGACCATGAGCACAGATGGCAAGTCCCTTACCAATTGTGACAACCATATGCTCTACTATGCATAACTTGAATGTAAGATAAAACTCTAATTGAGCCACGTAATATAATTTTTTCACTGTATATTAGGACTTATACATATATAATTATTACCTCATAAACGACGAAATATCTATAGAAAAAGACAAGATATGGAGTCAATGACAAGAAGACCACCTCTCTCTCTCTCTCTCTGAATACATACTACGCAGGTCCCCCTCCAAACCGTTTTTCTACTCGACCCATCAACCAACCCTCTCTTTCTATTCCCCATTTCTAAGCAAACGCCACATCCATTACCATCATCATTATTATTATTCCTGCTCTCTCTCTCTCTCTCTCTCTCTCTCTCTATATATATATATATATATGTATGCATCTAGAAGTCTTTACTCCTTTACATCAAATCAGTTGGGAGAAAAACCTTCCAAGGGAATAGATCAGATTTTCACAATGAGGAAGCCAGATCCCTCAGCAGCTGGGAAGAACAATAACAACAGCGGCAACAACAAGCTGAGGAAGGGATTGTGGTCACCGGAGGAAGATGATAAGTTGATGAGCTACATGCTGAGCAGTGGACAAGGCTGTTGGACTGACGT
This sequence comes from Euryodendron excelsum, assembly GCA_033060915.1. Classification (NCBI taxonomy): domain Eukaryota; kingdom Viridiplantae; phylum Streptophyta; class Magnoliopsida; order Ericales; family Pentaphylacaceae; genus Euryodendron; species Euryodendron excelsum. The sequence continues at coordinate 46,980,422 of CM065380.1, read as the reverse complement.
GGCAAGAAATGCTGGCCTCCAGAGGTGTGGGAAGAGTTGCCGCCTTCGTTGGATTAACTACTTGAGGCCTGACCTCAAGAGAGGGGCATTCTCCCCCCAAGAAGAAGAGCTCATCATCCATTTGCATTCCCTTCTTGGCAACAGGTCTCTCTCTCTCTCTCTCTCTCTCTCTCTCTCTCATTTTATACGTATATTTTATATAGAAATACACACACGTGTGCATATGTCCATACCTATGCACTTATCTTAGTTGAGTTTTGGTGCAGCCTTGTGTTGTTACTAAAGCTTTTACTCTTTTGTTTTTAGTTTTAAAAGAAAAATGCTACTCTTCCTTAAAATTCGTAAGAAAACTCTATTATAATTAAAAGTTATGATGATGAGTATTTTATTTTAAAGTAATAACTCTTATTCAATCATATCATTTTGATGATCAATTCTGTATGAATTTTTGTATTTGTATAACATTACTTGTTTTAAAAATACCTATCATTTGTAGAGCTTTTCTTGATGCATTATCCTTAACAAAAAAAAATAAAAAACTCAATTTGATTTGAAGAACTTTTAACATTTCTATTTCTTGAACACTTTTTTGGAACATTTTTAAAAGTATTCTGATCATCGAATCTTTTTACATAAAATCAGATGGCTAAAATTGTCAAATATTATTAATTTTGTATATATGATCTCTACAATAGGCATCACCAAATAGTAATTTTACTCTTTTTTTTTTTTTTTTTAACAAAACATAAGGCTACATGACTAAGAGATTAAATGACCAGATTAATCATGACTCATGACGACAGCATGGTTTTGGCACACTTTTTTTTTTTTAACAGCAAAATTCATTAGATATGAAAAGGAGTACATCAAGAAAAAAAGGAAGAGATCAAAACTGTTCAAGCACATGAGCTTGACAGAGAAGAAATCTGACAGCCTAATCCCAAAAACAAATTAGGAATGGAGATACACTTGATTGGCAAAGTGCCAATCAGGGGAAATATATCTCAAAACTTAATATCACAAACACCATGATTGGCACACTTACATGTATATGAATGTACATGTAGAAATAACTATTGTCCCAGCCTAGTAATCTTTATGCTTAATTTCTGTACATACGTGCATATTGTAGTGATCTTCTATAATATATGAAATGCGTATTAATGTTATGTTTGAGTCTTTCCAATATTAGAAATTTGGGCTCCAAAAAAGACTTTAGACCATTCTAGTCCATGGAAACCTCTCATTGGTTAACACTAGGGAACTTTATGTAACATGGATACAATGAAGTTGAGTTCACGCGATCAGATTGAACCTAGGATAAAGATCTTGAACTGTACAATAGTATCCAAATTTCTCCATACCTGCGAAACAATAGGTCGAAAGGTTTGAGCAAGAGTATATACATATACATATATATGTACATCATGTATACATATATGTGTAGATTAATTTGGTGAACTAAAATGGTATAATACAGTGGACTAAAGCTGAAAAGGACAGTGGTACCACTACCATCAGCTTGTGTCTACATCTGCCCTTTGAGTTGAAGACACTCCACAGTCCACATCAATTTTTTGTTTTGGGAATCAAGCTTTCCATGCAAAAACATTCATTTTAGAAAAGAGAAGACACCTTTTCTACACACATATATGTATATATATACACTTCCGTTGTAACTAACGTTGGGTGATGTTTCTCCTTTCTCTTTTAAAGGTGGTCTCAAATTGCGGCACGCTTGCCGGGACGTACCGACAATGAAATAAAGAATTTTTGGAATTCAACAATAAAGAGGAGGATGAAGAACTCAACATCATCATCATCCACACCCTCACCGAATGCAAGCGATTCTTCTTCAGAGCCCCAAGATGTAATGCAAGGGATCATGGCCATGAGAGAGCAGAACATGATGGCTATGTTCATGGACTCATCATCGTCATCATTATCAACCACACGAGCCATGGCTATGAACCATGCCATCGATCCACTGGCCGGGCTAAACATGTCTGGTGCAAGTGGATACTTAAATGTGCCCACATTCATGGCACAGGTTGGAATGGACGGTGATGGCTTTTATGGGAACCATGGAATCATTGGAGGTGGGAACAATCTTGGCCCAGATAGAGGGCTGTTTGTTCCTCCTCCCTTAGAGAGTATAAGCATCGAAAAAAATGCCGAAACATATGTAGATACGAACATTTATCACAACCATGGCAATAACAATAGCCAAGTAGAAGACCTAAAAGTAGAGAACATGGCAGGGTTTGGAACTTGTTGGCAAGGAGAAGATCTGAAAGTGGGAGAATGGGACTTGGAGGCACTGATGAGAGATGTTTCCTCATTTCCTCTTCTTGACTTTCAAGCTGAATAATTGGTCTCCCTTTTTTTTTTTTTTTTCTATCGTTTTGTTTAAAAAGAATTCAAATCTATAGAAACTCAAGTCATAGACTCGAAGATGTGTGGAAAATAATGTTTTTGGATAGTATCCTTTTCTGGTTTGTTGAGCCTATTGGGAGGTCTCTCAAACCTTGTATTTTAGTGTAATAAAGGTCATGCACAAATATGTAATTGCAGCTGCGTATAGTTCTTGTATGTTCTGTATCATGGTGAGAACGCTTTTGCCATTACCAGCTAATTCTGGATGGCTTTAATAATCATTGTACCTGTGAAAGAGAGATGTGAATAGTCTATAAAGTAGAGAGCGACATCGAGAGATTAGTTGTTAAATTGTAGTTTGCTATGGGAATGTACAAATCTGTGTGGGAGATAATTAGGTTGTATTGAACATTGATGAAGTTAAAGAAAATTTCTCTCTCTCTCTCTCTCTCTCTCTCTCTCTCTCTCTCTCTCTCTCTCTCTCTCTCATACACACTTCACATTATAAATTATATTTGAGGAAGATCATTGTTTCTTCTAATGGGGGTTTAATCACTTAGGTGAGATGTCTACTTGGAATGTGAATGACAAGTGGAAGAGTTCAAAGTCAGCTTGCTCTTGATTGTAATGTTGATTTTCTTCTATTATTTTATAATAGTTAGTTAGGCTAAGTGGTTGGATTCTAAGAATGATTATGACTCCTTCACCTCTCATTGTTATGTCTAGAAGACAGAACACAAGATTTTAATAGGTTAAAATAATGTGCCAGGAGAAAGGTGGCCATGGTGATGAAAAACTTTGTTTAAAAAGTGAATAGAAAGCAAGCTCAGAAAATGACTCTTGAATTTAGGGTATGAAAGAAGACAAGGTGACCTCTCTCAGTTGAATGACAGATCAAGTGAGTGCTTGTATAAATCATTCCTACTTTAGATTTTAAATAAGCCTTAACTAGCATGAGTGTCTATATTTCTAGAGGTTGTTATCTTCAACAACGATATGGTGACAGATAATTACGTAGATTATACATGTAATTCAACCAAGAGAGAGAGAGAGAGAATATGCATGACAACCAAATTGATGATAACAATTTTTTTAATCATATATTGAAAATAATTTGAACTGTGTTACAAGGGAGTCGGACTTTCAAATTTCTTAGTGTTTAAGCAACTAAGCTTCACGAGTAATGTTTCGAAGAGTTAAATACATTTAGTCTAAAATACATAATCTCTTTTGATTTTTTAAAAGTGAACAGATAATTTTTTGTAATTAAAAAAAAAATTTAAGATTAATGGAGCGTGCATTACACACGCTCTGTAGGTGAGTGTGAGACTATTTCTGTCAACGTAAAAAAAAAAATTAAAAAGATATTTTTACCCTCAAGATTTTTTCCCCCCTCTTCATCCCCACCCGTTTCTTCCTTCTGTCACCTCACACCGCCATTTTGTTTACCGAAACCACATAACCCACCTTAATGCATACAGAACCAATTTCCTCTACCTCATATCTGCTTCTCAGTTCTCCTTTCTTCCTCTCTCTAAGAGCCTCTCTCTCTCTCTCTCTCTCTCTCTCCACCTTCAATTCCTCACACGACTTCACACGAGTCACCACCATCACATTTTGCATAGATTGATAAATTCAGACTAAACAGAATTTTTTACTTTAGTTACTCCTTGAATTTTATCACTGTATGTTGAAAATGAGTTCAATTCGAGTAAACAAGCATCCACTTCAGCCAAACCCATGTGGCCAAATATGAGAAATATCGGCTTCATTTTTTAATGCCATTTATCAAATCAAATGTTCAACTATCTGGATCTATGAATTTTGGGACTGCTTTTGTGAGTGCAAGACAGTGGGAAGCCAGAGGCAGTGGTGGCCGTGTGGCGGTGGCATGAGGGGAATGGGTTGGGGTTGTTCCTCTGTAGTCACACACACAGTGACGCGCGCGCGCATACACATATATGTGTGCGTGTGTGTGTAAGGATATGTGTATGTATATGTAGAAGATTATATAACATAGAAAATCAGAATTTATTTAATGTGATCATGGTATTTTTGTATTTTATAAAAATGTTACTGTTCATCCACTTCACACTTTAGTCCGAACCTTGAGCGGTTATCTATTCACTTTTAAAATTTAAAGAGGTTATATGTTTTTTGATTAAATCTCAGTTGAGTAAAGTGTATTTACTCTTATTAAAAAATATGAGTGCAAAAATAGATAAATAAATAAATAACACGACATATTCATGACGAGTTTATACCCATACTCAAGTGATTTTTAAACTTTATTACGAAATTTATGTAGTTTTAAACTTATTCACCAAACTCAAGTTGTTTAAAAAGTTTAACTTAAAAATACAACTTTAAACCTGAAGTTGTGTTTTTAAAATAGAATTTCAGGCCTAAAGTTTTATTTTTAAGACACAATTTCTATGAAATCTGAGACAAACTTTAAATTGTAGAAGTTTTATTTTCAAGACACAATTTCAGGTTTGAAATCATATTTTGACGACACAACTTCATACTTGAAGTTGTTTTCAAGTTACAACTTCTTGAGTAATATGAGTTTGACAAATAAATTCAAAACTACCTAATTTTAGTAATTAAGTTTAAAAACCACACTGATTTTATAGTAAACTCCTTCCACGACATCTTGTTTCTTTTGTGTGTCTCTGTGTTTTTTTTTTTTAATAATGACCCCCGAAACTCCTGGCTTAAGTCAAGGATTATATTTGGTCTTAGCTGCTTGTGAAATTTACTTCATTTCTCTTGGTTGACAGCCAATTTAGTAGATTTTGTCATAACTTTTTGTATAAATTAAAAAGTTTTGTAACCATTCACTAATAATTCATTGGTTTAATGATATTCGTTAAGCCTTACACATGAGATTAAGGTGGAGTTTGTTTTGTTTGTACTTTTCAAGATTTAGTTTTTTCTTTTTTGTTTAAATTGTCAATTTTTGTGTTATGTTATTGGTTTTTTTAAAAAAAAAAAACAAACAAAAGCATGCATATTTTTGTGTTCTCAAAAGCATTATCGTTTTTTTTACTATATATATATATATATATAATATGTGATTTATATTTTATTGGCAGGCAAATGATAGGTGGGGGAAGAGGGTGGAAATGTGTGGAGAAGGGCAGGGAAGGAGGGAAGGGAGTTTATAGGGTGACCATGGCCCCCCCTAAATTTTTGGGAAGTAATTGATTTGTCCTAGTCGGATAAGAGATATATCTTACATAATTATCTCTCAAAATATTATCCTATCAATTACAATTGAGTTGTTTCCCTTTAGAGCTCCATGTTTAAATATTTCTAGAGATTTTCTCAAAAAATAAAAATAAGATACAATTGTAGATATCAATATCATATCAAGTTGTATCACTTGTGTCTTTAATTTGTTATCATCTATTATTGGATGATTTTATGCTATTTTCATTATCAAAATTATGAATAATATTTATAGATATGATCTTATAGAAAGTAAGTACCAAAAAGTAGAATATCTTACATGCCAAAATAGATAAATTTTTATCTAAAACCAAAGTTGTGTTAAATCTTAAATTGGATTTATGGCTATTTATTTACAAAAACTAGAGTAAACTTTGGTAGGATAACTTGTAGTTCCTTTTTTCTTGCTCCAACGAATCTATAAATTATCTAATACAAAGTGCACATAATACACCACCACCAAGTCCTAATGTTTTTTCATGCGCACATAATTCTATTCCATATTATCAGAGAGGTAAATTGTTTTGAAGCCTTCATAGAAAAAAATTAGTTTTTATTATTGTTATTAGTTGGCAATTGTCTTCATACTTTAGTTCGGCCCCAAGATAAAATTTCTAGTTTCGACCGGTTGTGGATGGAAAAGTTGAAGGTGAGTGGCGGTCGAAGGAGGGAGTCCAAACAAAAAAAGTGAATGCATATAATAGGGGAAATTACGGTTTACTCATTTGTAATTTATGCGAAAATCACATGAACCTCCTAAAGTTTTTTTATACTTTGGACTTATCTGTATAATGATAGAATCATAACAGATTTGATGACATGACAAAAATACATCTGTGATGGACAACCATTTATTTGACATAAATGGTAAAATTATCTCTTTGATATTTTATTTTGAAGAGATGAAATGGTAAAAATATCCCTTTAACAGAGAATTGTTGTTAGAAAGTTTTCATCCATATTTCAATTAAATTCAAACAAGAGAGTTATTTATTCACTTTTAAACTGTAAGGGTTTTTGATTTTCGCTCAAACTACAAAGATACATGTATTTACCCCTTTAAACTGCTCATTATATGGTTTTGTTTTTTTTATAAATAAAGTTATCACCTCGAACTCAAAAAATACACATGCAAGTTCATATCAACCCAGTCTGTTGGGAACTTAAGGAAAGAAACAAAAAAGGTATGAAAATAATAATATTCTTTTCATCCTCAATTTGTTTACTAGTTTGGAAAGGAAGAGACAAAAAATTCAAAGAGAAGGGAAAAGTGAAGTGATTTTTCTTCTTACTTTTTATTTTATTTTATTATCATCATTTCTATTTTCTTTATATTGCAAAATTTTCTTCAATTTTTTAGTTTTGATTTAAAAAATTAAACAAACAAAAATATTTTTCTTACCATTTCTCTCTTTTTTCCTTTACCTTTACTTTCTCAAAAGCAAGAAAAGAGGACAAACCATATACAACAACCAAACACCAAACAACCAAGCAAGCACCTGATCACACCAAGCCAAGCTCAAAACCCCACAGGGATCTTGAAGCAGAAACACCAACCAAAAACAAAAACAAAGACAAAAACAACCCATGCATAGTGCTAGGAAAAACTCTGTTCTAGAGCTGTTTTCTGTCTTGCGCACTTCTTGATCAGACAACCTTTTAATTTACAATTGACAGCACTGTAGACAGTCTCACAATTGTCGCATATGGCCCCAATATTGAGTGTTTGGCATGGCTGATTTTACATACATTTTGCAGAGTTTTTGTATTTATATACCAAATTCAGCCCCAAAATACTGCTTTTTACGAAACTCGTCAACATATTTTGAATTTATTTATCAAACTCACCTCTTTTTTAAAGTTGTATTTTCAAACCACAACTTTAATTAAAGTCGTGCGAATTTCATATGAAATTTACAAAATAAGGTCCACATGAAGTTGTCATTGGAGTTGTGGGTTGGTCTTACAACTTTCATGTAAAATATATAAAACAAGGTCTAGTTAAAGTTATGACTTTAATACATCACTTCATTAAAGTTATAGTTTAAAACCACGACTTCAAAAAAGAACTAAATTTCATAAATAAATTCAAAACAAGCCGGATTTGATAAAAAAAAATCTCAGCTTGTGCAACACCTTCCTTTGAACCCACCAAAATGATGATGATTGATAAGGGGAATAGCAGCCTCAATAGGGACATGACAGTCCAGACAGTTATTACAATACATCAATAAAAAAAATGGTGACATGATAGATAGATTTCTCTCTTGAGGACTCTCCCTATGTTGGGTTCAAAATTAAAATGATTGATGGTAGAGCTTATATTTAGCTTTTTATAAATAAAAAAAAAGTTAGATTTTTTTTTTTAAAGTTTTTTACTTTTATATGCTAAGATAACCCAAAAAGTAAAAAAGCTGTAAGCTAAAAACACCGGATCGAAAAAGTTTAAATTTTTTTTTTACCAAACTGCCCTTAGTGGAGAAAACCAATCAATCTGTGCAAGGTAATCAATCGGATGATCTCCCTATGTTGCTTTCTCTCTCTCTCTCTCATTGATGATAACCATATTGAATGATAGTTTTCTTCATTTATTTGATAACATTTGACTTAGTTAATATGATTTTTTTTTCTATAGGTTGCCTAGGCCTTACTTACCAAAAAAAAAAAAAAGAGTATCTAGATCTTTGATAAACTATTCCATTGAGCTCGTGTTTCACCAGCGTCCACAGGAATTATTGAGCCATCCTTTGTAATTATCTAACTTCTGAAAATTTGATTAATAAATTAGCCAAACCTTCGACAAATTAGGTTGTTGAGTTCTTAAGTTCAAAACAACTTGGCTCTTGAGAATTTAAAATTTGGTCGTTCAATGAACTCATCCAACCAATGGGATGGCAAATATCCATCGACGACACACTGGAATTAATCAGGCGGCATATAAACAGTATATATATTACAGAAAGGGCACCAAGATGTGGCATGTATATACAAGTCTTTCTTTTTTTTATATTGTACTTAAACTCTGAAGACATATATCGCATTTTAATGCTCTATTTGTATACAAAAATTTTACACTATCATTGTATCAAATTAAAGTACTCTTTAGCATATGTATTTTATAGTATTTGTTTAGGTGAATGAGTATATAATACTTTGATTTTCATAATTTTTGTTGTTAGTGTGGAATTTTTGCAACTATACGCTGTATTTATTAAATTTCAATTAAAAAATTCATTATCTCTCCAATCTTTTTAATTGTTAATTCTTTCATTATGCTGAAAATGATAACCTGGGCGTCACCGGTGTAAAATATGAAATCAACCTGTTCTTACGAGGGATAAGGCTGCATAAATCTTGCCCTTCCCAAGCCCTACAATACAGCATGCTGAGGTTGAAGTCATTCCCTATAAATTGGTCTTCATGACTCCCATTTAATGAAATAGTTCAAAAAAATTCTATTCAATAAAGATCTAATAGCGATACGTTCGGGAGGTAACTTGAAATTAATGCAACGATATGTTTGGATTTAGGATTTGATAAAGAAAAGAAAAAAAATAAAAATGAAATGAAGTTACTTGTATTTGCTAATAACTAATTTTTTGAGCAACATCTGTTCACTTTCTTCTTGTTTTCTAAGTCTAACCAAATAAAAGTAAAAAAAAAAAAATTAGCTTCTCTCTTTTTCTTTCTTTCTTTCTTTTTTTTTTTTTCTGAGCAAATCTTAGAATCAAATAGAGCGTAATATTCAAATTCCAAAAAATCCACCGTGTAAAAGAAAAACTGTGATATTGTCCTATATTATGTTATCTTATGAAGTGAATCTAATAGTTTGACAGGAAAAGAGTAACAATGTCAAATATTATCCTATGAACTTTGACAGTGATTAAGGCATGCGCAGTGTGATTGAGGGGGGAGGGGACCAACAATCCTTCACAGTGTCTTTATTATTATTATTATATATATATTTTTTATGATCGTGTACCATGACTATTATTATTATTATATATATATTATTTATGATCGTGTACCATGACTAATTTCGAGCCCTGAATAGTTCTCCCGCTCTCCACCATCAGTGTAATTACTGCGAGAAAGACCGTAGCCTTAAGGAGTCGACAATAACTAAGAGATTTTGAACATGAGATCTTGAACGGAACAGACTCTCAGATCCCATGTCTTAACCACTAGGCCAACTCCTTGAAAGGTGTCTTCTTCTTCTTTTTTTTTTTTTTTCGTTTCTGCTACATGCTACATGTTGTCTAGATTTTCTATCAACTAGAGCTTGCGTAGGACTATTGTTCACATAAATTATTAATAACGTGGACAGCAAGCACTGTGGACCATCTAACAATAGTCGAATATCAGAGTAGTGGCTATCTGAGCTTTACATATTTATTATGTGCAACACTTCCCCAGTGAACCCCCTTCAGAATGATGATGATTTAACAGAGGAATTAATAGCAGCGTCAAGAGGGGGATTAGGTACACAATACAAGAAGACAAGAGCCAAAAAGGTTGATATGTTATCTTTTGTGCTTTGAGGAACCTCCTTTGTATGTTTCGTTCAAAACTAGAATGATGGATTAAGTGGAGAATCTGCAAAGTAAATCAATTGGATGATTTCTCTCTCTCGCTCTCTCTCTCTCTCACACACACGCGCACACACATACACACGGGATTGGAGCCATCCATCCGTCCACATTTTTCATGCCTCCCTTGGATAAAAAAAAACCAAATGATTGAAGCCATATCTCTCTCTCTTTCACACACACACACACGGGATTGGAGCCATACATCCGTCCACATTTTTCATGCCTCCCTGGATAAAAAAAAAACAAATGATTGAAGCCATATCTCTCTCTCTCTCTCTCACACACACACACACGGGATTGGAGCCATCCATCCGTCCACATTTTACTCGCCTCCCTTGGATAAAGAAAAACAAATGATTGAAGCCATCTCTCTCTCTCTCCCTCTCTCCCTCTGTCTCACAGACCCGCAGTGGGGATTGGAGCCATCCAACCGTCCACATTTTACTTGCCTCTCTTGGATAAAGAAAAACAAATCATTGAAGCCATCTCTCTGTCACGGAGCCATCCACATTTTGCTCGCTCCCTTGCATAAAAAAACATGGAGATTGTTTTTGTATTTTGAACTTGTGATGCTCAAGTTATAATAGAGCAATCTATCACTTGCACTAAAAGAGATTGTTTATGTATTTTGAATCTGTGAGATGAAAAAAAAACGTTACCACTCACATGCTTGCCTTAATTGAATGGTGAAAAATTATTCATGCATGTTTTGAAGGAGAAACAAAAAAGTGTTATATCGAATGATTCGAGTTTTACCCCAGGTCACCCTACTGTGGTGACTCAAGCTCCTACTAAACAAAGGCACGCTGCTTCAGAATGTTGCACATTGGCGTTCTACCTAAAAGCTTGAGAAAGCCTGAATGCAAAACCGATGTAGCACTATGACAGCAGAAAATGATAAATCGAATGAGCTCAATGTTCTAAAAATCGAATGAAGAGTAACAACATAGTATGATGGGTACTAGGTATATGAAACAGAATGTCAATGTTCTCTGACATTGAAACCATAATCCTCAAGAGATCATCAATATTCAATGAATTGTCAAGGCCCATTCAAGCGGCCTTAATCGAAAATTCAATAGTAAGATAGAGCTATTAAACTTCAACATTCTTAACATGATCAACTGTAGAACTTGACTTGCATACCACGATTTCGAGGATGCCATCAGACCTAAAATGGGGCAGAGCTCGTCTAGGGTCAACCGGTCCAGGCAAATTGAAGGAAACGGTGAACGGTCCAGGTGGACATAGTTGCTGCACTCTCATCTTATACAGGGTTGATGACTCTTTCAAAATTCGCCCACCTGTTACAACTCCTTGTATATGTACTCTTCCATCTTTCTGGATATCACAAGTAAAATTACCTGCCATGACAAATAATCAGTATAAGGTCATCTCTTTTTTTTTTTTTCTTCTAAATTTTCAATTAGAATATTGGCCTTGGGGGGCGTACACAATTCCTTAAACCCATTCTTACTTGCAGCTTGATTTGAGACTATATCCGGTACAAGAGAATGGAAAGGAATGGAATGAGAATAGGAATTTAAATATAATAAAATGAAATGACCATTCTCATTCCTTTGTTTGGTAAGGCCAATGAACAATACTATAATGGAATGGAATTTTAATGTAAAATATAAAAATTCGAAATTATGTTATGTACAAAATATTAGAAGTATTATATATAATGTATTAAATATTATCGAGAATTTGTGGTTGTGGTGGTGGTGGTGGTGGCAGCGGTGGCGGTGGTGGTGGTGAGTGGTGGGGGTGGTGAGTGGTGATGGTGAGTGTTGGGCGGTAGCAATGGCAGTGGTTGCAGTAGGCGGTAGTGGTAGGTGATGATGGTTGGTGGCAGTAGCAGGAGGTGGTGGTGGTGGTGGTGGTGGTGGGGCAGTGGCAGTGGTCGGTGGTGGGGGGTGGCAGTGGATGGTGGTTGTGGGTAGTGGGGGTGGTGAAGGTAATGATGAGAATATTCAACTTTTAAATTTTTAACTTTTAAAAAAAGAAAAATTAGGATTTTTAAAATTAAAGAATTAAAAAATAATTGCCAAATATGTTTTATTTTTTTTTTCAGAAATTTGATGACAAAAATATTACCAAATTTTGTTTTACGTTCTTATTTCATGTTGCAATAGAATGACAATTCCTACTCTTGAAAGAGGGAATGGTGGGAATGGTCATTTCATGGGACTTTAAATAATCGTATCAAACAAAAAAAGGAGAATGAAAGTGGAAATGGTCATTTCATTCCATTCTCTTGTACCAGCCATAGCCTGAGTACTTAGCTCAGGGATTAATATTTCAATCAGAGCTTCACTTATTTCATGTGCACTGCACAAGCCATAGTGCTCTGTACAGCATTATGAATCTCTCAGCTATTCTCACCAAATAAGCCTTTTCTCATTTGAGTTCAGTTGTGAGTAGGTTATAAACATTAAATAACTCAAAAAAAATTTCCAGTCTTACTATCATAATTCAAAGTGTCGAGTTCAAAACTGATTCCGAATGTGTCTTGATCTGTGCATGTTTATGGATATGTGTATGTCAGAGAGATCCTAAAAAAATATAGGAAACTTACTTTCATTGTTCCGAATACCAGGCAGGGCAACCCGAAAAAGATAGGCCTTTTCACTAACACCGATGTCCGTCGTACCAATAGGAGGTCCAGCTCTCCCTTCCTTGGCAGTTCCCGTCAAAACAACAGCCGGCTCGAATTGCTCAGGAACTACACACCCTTGCGGGTTCATGTTTGCAGATTTGGTTCGGAAGACAAGCTCAATATTCAACTCTTCTACAAAATCAAAATATCTATCAACTCTTTAAATGAAAACTAAGTTAGGGCCTTTTCAATCGCAAGTATGCAGGACACGTATGGTTTTTAAAAAGTTCACATCTAATCTTTATATGAACTTATGATTCATGAAATTCAAACCCATGAGTTAGGGGGGAGAAAATGCCTGTGTGTCCTGTCAGAGGTAGTCAAGCCCACAAAAAGATTCAAGTCAAGACAAACTTTAAAAAACTATAGGAGTTGGTTATTTAAGAAATATATTCCAAATTTGATCTTGCCTGCAGTTTTGCTTGGTTAGTCTTCAGAAATAAATAGGACCCTATTATAATCCAATTCAGAAGGATGAACATGATTAATAAAAACAAATTAATGAATAAAAACAAGAAGAGTGTTTTTCATGAGAGAACCTGCAAATAAACAAACTTGCAGAAAACAATCAATGTAACAAATAGCAAGGTGGAAAACTTTGAAGATCAAAGTCACAGGCTGAATAAGCCTTAGAATTCTATTCATCTTCAAACTAAGCATTAATACTCTATGTAGGTAGTCCAATCCACTTCTGCCATGTGGCTGAGCCTCCCTCTAGATGGTGTGCCACGTAGGCTCTCCAAGACCCTTCATGTCAACCTCATGCAGGTGACGTCAGCAAGGTCTTCTCCCTCCAAAGAACACATCACGTGCATTATCCAAGGCACCTCACATCAGCCTTGTGCAAGTGACGTCAACAAGGTTACCTTCTCCAAGCAGGCCTAACCTAACCTTGTGAGATTGCCAAGACACCTTACGTCAACCTCGTATAGGTGAAGTTGGCAAAGCTGTCTCCTCCAGGCAGGTAACCCTCGTGAGATCACAGCCTCGTGTAGGTGACGTTAGTAGGGCCATCCTCTCCAAGACGGCTTAACCCCGTGAGCTGTCTATTTCCAAGCAGGCCTAACCCTGTGAGTTCTTCAAGGTTCATCCCAGATTGTCTCAACACCCACTCACCCCGTGAGTCTGGGTTCATTACGATCTCTTGGATGCCCACTCACCCCGTGAGCCTAGGTTCGCTATGGATATCTTGAACATCATGAAGAGAGCACCCCATGCTCAAGGTTTGCCTGCCTTCCTTACTCAAGGAACTCTCCAGATAACTCCTCCCCACCTCTCGGGATCTATTACGGATTATGGATTGGTGGCTAGAATCAAAGGGGAACCGTTGAGCCAATTGCTCCTTGAGCGAGTATGAGACCTATCCCATTAACCATCTAAGAGAGAGAGAGATTACCTCCCAAATTGCACTCAAGCGCAAGATCAATTGAAGTCATTCACCATTAATGTGCATATCTTCACCATTAATGCAACCTACATTGCATTAAGTGTGGTGCGACGTGGCATTGCCTGGCTGGAGGACCAACTCACATCCATGCCCCCGCCGACCCCCCCCCACCCCCCCCCCGCGGGCCGCCCCGGCGGGTGAGCACATACACATAGACTCTCCCTCTTGCCAGGATTCCTAGATGGACCACGTGGCAGTCAACTCTACACTCTAACATGAGCAGGTATAGAAATTCCATAACACTACACACTTATAATGACAACAATACTACCGCAATCAAATAAATGCAAAGGATGAGATCTTATTCCTTCAAAGAAATCCAGCTGTTGACTCATAAATAACTTATCAAACAGCTGATTCACACAGGCTCTAACAACAACATTCGTGGAATTGAAATCATTAGATCTACCTATGTCTTCAGCAACATGCTCAAGAACAGCTCTTTGCCCAACTAGGTAGGTAACCTTATCTGATTTGGGTGGGGTGGTCCAACATACTGAATCCGGAGGTAACAAGATTAAATCTTATATCTGAGCATAAACAAAATTGTAGTAGTGGTTGATGCGTAACAGTACAAAGTAGTTTATGGCTATTATTTTTTTAGCAAAGCATAGCAATACAGGAGATGAGCAAATATAACCAGAAAAGCAGACTATGCATTGTGTTTATTCATATATTTTTTTTTGCAAATTTTCCTGAGAAACTTGATATTAGTAGCAGGTGTCATACATTAGCAGCTGTGTCAATACAAGTTGTTGAGACAAGGCAAAATCCAAGACACTGGACAAAAGGCAGCAGTTATGTCCAATTCAACTTCACAACTGCCATATTGGTTGTTTCTTTCTTAATTTTCGTAATGACTACATCCACCATCACCATAATGTCACTGGAAGGCAGATGGTTCTAGTAAGACGAATGAAAATGGGTATAGGAACATGGGATGTCATATGTCCTAAATTTTGGTATGATAGCGGTAGGGTGTATATGTATCATGTGATTAAACTACAAGGTACTTCAAAATGTGAGAGCACATTTGTTTCAAGCATTAAACATCCTATAAAACAGTCTAATATTTTCAAACTACTTATGTAAAAACACATTTCTTGGACTATTATAACTTACGACCCTTATTTTATATTGTCTTGCCAAAACTCGATTCTCCCTAGATTTAAGTATATCGTATTTGATTTTTTCTCCTAAAGAAATTGTTAAGGGAATAAAAATAAAATAAAAAACTTTGGGGATCACTTTGGATTGCCAAATTTACAGTTTTGGAACATTGGTATACCATGTCTCAGAAAGTGCATTCCAAAACACAAATCACTGGGCTATAAGTGTTTTCTCGTAACACAGGTAATATCATTACGGCAGCAGGAGCCATGGGAAGCCCCAAAAAAAAAAAAAAAGGATTAAATAAGAAACATGATTGTTCAAGAAAAAGGAAGGTGTCATCCACAAGAAATGGCCGTATTTGCACCTTAATGGTCGGCACATGAGCATTTATTGCACATTTACCAAGTGCTAACAACGTAGCCAGTGTTGACAGAAGCACATTGGCCCTGAACATCCCTTTGGCTTCTTGAAAAGCTAGGGTTACTCTAAATCAGAGGTTATTACACATATTTAATGATTATAGCAGCTAATTATCCATGATTTATATCATTTTATCAATGTGTGAGTATATTTCTTTCAATTAAGTGGCAAAATACAAGACAATTCCAAAAGAAAAGAGAACATAGAAGACATGATATTAACATAGCTTGTCATGCTAAATTGCTAGATTATGTTTTGAGGTTTCTTGATCACTTTTGGGTGGTCTTTGTGATAATTGCCTTTAGGCTTGAGTTGTTATTTCTAGTATGTTTTCTCCCTTGCCCAGCCATTTGGGGTGTAAATGGATCTTTTTAGGTTAGGTTAGGATCAATGTCTTGGTGTGTCCTCTCTGACAGCTTGTGTGCCTTTGAGACTATGTCCTAAGCTTCATTGTTGTTTCTTTTTTTGGTAATAAAGCTTACTTACCAGGGGGAAAAAAAAAAGAATCACACATTAAAAATGCAAATAAATTTTGCATCATAAGCCAATGACCAAGGACTTGTACAAACTATCACATGAAAACTTGGCAAACTGGTAATAAAAGCCTAGCCTGGAAAAATTCTCAGTAGAGAAGCCCAGCTAGAACTAATTTATCCATCAATACCAGAGACTTGTGCATGCTTTTACAGGAAGAAAGGATAACTTGCTTACAAAGAGAAGGGAGGAGGAGATCAACTCATGGGGAATAAACATATGGAACAACTATGAGAACACTTTACTATGGATAGATTGTTTTTCAAAAAACTCTCCCAGTTTGATCCTCTCTGCAAGTAAGTCATATATGTAACTCGTAGATAGCAGCTACTTCTCGACCACAACCTAGACGATAATCAAGAACTCCCACACAAACATTTAATCTTACTCTCTTTAAGGCTAAAAGAAAGCTCAATGATCTGACATTTTATTTATAAGGTTATAAGTGACTACTTAAGAGAGAGCCAAAACCAACACTGTCCAATGAGCCGTAAATTAGTAATTATCTCCATTGTGACTTGTATTACCAAGGCTTACACTCAATAATCAGACCTCCGAAGAGGATAGCAGGGGAACCACTATAACTCAACAATGACAATATCTAGAAGACAGGCACCTCTAATGCCTTCATAATAAAGCCTATTATTGGGCAAGTTACCCATTTCTTTCACAAAAACAGCCAGATAAGCTGAAGATCTCATGGCTACAGAAAAGAGTGGGAGGGAGGCATATTTGGATTTTCCTGTGGAGCACGCTTTGGTATTATATAATCATGTTTAAGTTAATCTGGGTATTATTATTATAAGGTTTGTTGGACATGGGATCGTACGGGGCATGGCATGGGTTATAATATGGATTGAGTGTCTTTTATATGATCTCTATTAGATCTAGAATATTCTAATTAATTAAGGAACTTTAGCTTCTTGTTCATGAGTCCAATAAGATTAGGGGAAGTTTAATAGCCTACAGAAATCAATTTATGTTTCTATTCAATAGAGTTACTATTATGAGAATTTGAGATTGTGTTTGTGTAAGTTTTGCTTAACTCGTATTTTGAAGGTGAAGTTTTTCTTCTTCCTTTCTTTTTGTTCTCCTTCTGCTCCTCCTCGATGCAGAATACTTAAGTTATAGTTCTCAAGTTCTTCATAAAACTTGAACAAACCCAATTTTAGCCCCAAGACCTTCCCAATTAAACCTAAATCAACCTAATCCCTCCGCCTACCATTTGGCCAAACACTGAATACCCCTAAAACAGCTCTTATCCAAAGAATTATAGCTTCTTCCCCTGCAAATTTTTAGCAACCCGACCTTCTGAAATCAACCCTATTTTGGCCTCTTCCCTCTTACACCCCCGTCTTTCTTTCACTTTTCAGAGCCCTAAACCTAGAAGCACTAACACCCACACTCACCAAAAAGTCAACTATGGTAGCCTTAACCTATGTTCTTGAAGCTAACCTACATCAACCCCCCTATTCTGCACCAAGTTAGGCTAAAGGGAAGAAAAGAATCATGTCCATTTATGGAATGTAGTCCATGACAAGAGGGAAAAAAAATGTAAACTTAAAGAGGCAACGAAGTTCGGGAATTGGATGGTTTCAAGCCGAACCCACCTAGGACCAATTAGAATCATCTATAAATAAGCTTTGAACCTCAAGACAAGTCTAATTTTAAGACCATTTAGGTTGAGCTTAGTTTTGATTTGTTTTCTAATATCTTTTCTAAAGTTACATAGCTGAGAGGTATTTTGATAATTTTAGAATTTTGTGGACAAGAGCTTTAAGGGTCGTATTACGGGTCAAGTTATGTTGTTAGGGCTTCTATATGTTTTTAGAAGGTTATAAATTGGTTTAAGAACTCAAAATAATTATTTCCCACCATAGTGGGCAATTCCGTATCGGTCAGCGTACCATTTTTGTCCTATGTACCGGTCCATACCGGCTGGTACAGAATGGTACTAATAACTATGTTTCCCACATTTGTAGATTCATAGTCCTTTTAGAACTAAGAGTCCTATAGTCTATATAAAACTCTGTACAAGGAACAAAATTTCTATTTGTTTCCATTGAAATATCTGAAACTTTTTTTGTTTCCTGAGAGACAGAAACGAAACATTAAGGGAATAAGGAAATTCTATTGTTTCTGCTGAAACACATCAAAACATAGTGAAACGCATCAAAACACAGCGTAATATATGAAAACAATAAATTATGTTAACACGAATTTAGAACTTTTCACAATTGAATAAATTTTCTAAAGAAAAATATAAAATGCAACATTTTACTATATTATTAAATATTATTATGTAACGTAGAAATAATCTTTTAATTACTGTTTTAAGTAAACTCTTAGAATAAATTGTGTTAACACAAATTTAGATTTTTTTCACAATATTTGTATAAATTTTCTAAAAATATATATATAAAAAGCAACATTTTACTATATTATTAAATATTATTATTAGTAACATAGAAATACTCTTTTAATTACTGCTTTAAGTAAACTCTTAGACCCTATTTTGCAAGGATCTGACTCACTTTTAGAATCATATACACTTGCGTATAATAAAATTGAGTTGCTTGACAATACTTAAAATCATATGCACTTGTGGGTAGAGATTGACTGAAGGGTGTAACATTGACTTATCTAGGGCCATTCTGGGAATCCTAGTAGTCACTCCACGTGGCTCAAGTCTCCTGGAAGGCGGTGAGAAGAGAACTAAAGGCAACCACAAGAGAGAGAGAGAGAGAGAGAGAGTCTCATCTTTCAACAACCACTTAAGGTCATAAATGACTCTAGTATTTATAGTGGGTCTAGGAGCTGACACGGCTGCCAAGTGGCATCGGCTTACTAGACTAGAGTCAGCACCATCATGACTTTAGGCACCAATGTTAGCCCTGCCCAGTCCAATTGGACGGGGAGAGGCACCTCACATCTATGATGGATGTGAGTTGCTCCTCCATCCGGGAGATGCCACGTGGCCCTGTATTTAATGCAACACAATCATGCATTAATGTTAAGAGTTATGCTCATTAATGAGATTGATCTTGCACTTGAGTGCAACTAGATGGGAATCTCTCTCTCTTAGCTAGTCAAATGGATGGGTGCCCGCTTGGCCCAGGGGCGAGCAGCTCGACGTTGCCCTTTGATTTGAGCCTTCAGTCCACTATCTATAAGAGATCTCGAGTAGTGGAATAGAATAGAGCTCTTGGAGAGTTCCTTAAGCCCAGGGACGAAGCGAGGATTTCATTGTAGGGGGGGCCAAGGTAAATTTAATATACATGTGTGCAAAGTAAATTTAACATATGAAAATAAAAAAATAACACTTAATTAGAATATACTAGTAAAATATCATCAAAATGTTATTTTTTAATACATCTTAGGTGATATATCAATCAAAGTGACACTTGAAGTCACTTCATGTCATGGAATCCAAGTGGTATTGGTCCACACGAATAGAAAGCATCTTATATTATTTCCTCCAAAATTTTCCCCAGATCTCAATTAATTGGGCATAGGTAATTATGGACCTTGGGGCACATAAAAAATAAAAATGAGCCACAATACAGATTACAAAGATTCATAAGTCATTTTGTTATGTAGAATTCTTTGAACCTAAATCCATACTAAATATTTTGGGTTTGCCTTTAGCATGGGGGCCATTTCACTATTTAAATTTTTTTGGGGCTCAGTCTATAAGATATATAATGGGGTTCCTTAGACACATGCCCCCCCCCCCCCCCCCCCCTCTCCTCTTTTCTCCCCCTGGCCCCCCTTGGCCTTATACTAGCTTCATTCCTGCTTGAGCCAGGAAGGTGAATCTTAAGCGCATGGTGCTTTCTTGACGATATTCAAGAGATCCAAGCGAACCCAGACTCACAGGGTGAGTGAGAATTTAGGAGATCAAGGCAGGTGAGAGGGTGCAAGGCCTTATATAAGTGACCCTGCTGAGGTCACCTACACGAGGCTGACACGAGGTGCCCTGGAGAGCCCACGTGGCGTGCCAGCTGGAGGAAGGGCTTAGCCATGTGGCTTGTGGAGATCGGTTTACAAGGTAGGCGAGCTAGCGTGAGGCCTTATCTGAGCGGCCCTGCTGACGTCACTTGCACGAGGCTGATGTGAGGTTCCTTGGAGACCCCACGTGGCATGTCAGCTGGAAGAAGGGTTAGGCCACACGGCTTGCGAAGATTGGACTACCTACATTAGCCCTCCCTCCAGCGCACGTGCGTCGATTTGATGAATGGATGTGC
The DNA here is from genome assembly GCA_033060915.1 of Euryodendron excelsum. NCBI lineage: Eukaryota > Viridiplantae > Streptophyta > Magnoliopsida > Ericales > Pentaphylacaceae > Euryodendron > Euryodendron excelsum. The sequence continues at coordinate 46,959,797 of CM065380.1, read as the reverse complement.
ACATGCATATTACGTAGGAGAAGTGGCAGTTTGAACCGTGGAGAAACTATTTCAAATCAAAGCACTTCAAGAGTGGGTGCAAGGGCGCCAGGTGGCATAAAAGTCTGAACCAGGCTTCATGGTGAGCAATAACGAGTTGAAAGGATATGACCGTTTGAAGGTAAATGAGGGCGTCAATTGAGGCGCAATGATGGTGGGTGACTCTTCGATTTCGAGGCACTGGTTGGGCCATTATAAAAGAAGGCGCTTAGCCTTCTGTGAGCAACTTTAGAGGTTGTGGGTATAGGTGTACCCTTTAGGAAGTATGACAGTTATTCAATGATTACAGAACCAAGCAGAGAGTGGAAGAAAGAGAATCAATGGCAGCCCAAAAGAGAGAGAGAGCAGTGAATTGATGGACTTATGGACTCCACCTCTTGTGTTGTCTTGTTGAAGGGAATGAGTCCATCCATTTATATAGGCGAAGGGATGTGCAAGGGAGAGCCAACCCGTGATAGGGTGATGGCTTGACCCTCTCAACCTCAGAAGGTCAGCACTACACCTGGGATCTCCTAATGTAGGTAGGATCCCGGATACAAAGTTGACCCGTGCCCTTAAATACCTTTGTCTTTTCCTTGTTGGAACATCTTGGAGGATCTCTTTCTCATTGTAGCAAGTCAAGGAGATCCCTCTGAGGAGAGGGATTGGCACCTTGACGATCCCATAGATCCTAGCCTCCAAGCTACAAGTCCTTGATGGTCCCGTACGACGGATTATGGCTAGTTGGAGAGATGTCATGACTTGTACTTGGTAAATTCTTGGGTTTTGCTCAAAATCCAAGGATCAGGATTGCTGTAGAATGTATCTTAAGAATCCTCAATTGCCTATAGGTATCGAGTATCCTTAAGGGCAAGATGACCTAAAGGTGATGGAGGATCCTCAAAGGTGAGGTGAACTCAAAGGTGATGGAAGATACTTGAAGGCAAGGTGATCCAAAGGTGATGTAGGATCTTCGAAGGTGAGTTGACCCAAAGGTGGCGGAAGATTCTCGAGTCTCATAGAATCTTTTGAGAGGATCCTTGATTGTGACGTGTCCAACCACATGGGTTGTAACCCATATACCTACACCTTCTTCTTCACTCTTTACTTTTTTTGAATCGTCAAAGGGTATATTGTGTGAGCAATTTCTGAAGTTGACTTTGATTCTTGAGATTATCCTCGAGAAATTTTTTAGTGAGGCTTGGATCTTATCTTACCACATCGAGCATCAGAGCATAGAACTTGAATTTCATCAATGGCAAGAACAAGTGGGGCTGGGAATCAAATAGTGGGAAGAACATTTGTCACTAGAAGGATGCCTCCATCATTGCATGTTGTTGCTGACCAAGGCTTAGAAGAACATGAGCGCAAGAAGGAGGAGTTGAAGAGGGGCAAAGACGGAGCCCCTCCGCCTGTTCTAGGTTCAAAGTACTTGTGCAAAGCACTGTTTTTGGACAAAGGGGATAAGTTCTGGTCTGGTCTAACAGAATTTTATGTTGAGAGACTTGTCACAGCTCTGCCTCATATGATGGCCTTCGGGTGAGGCCAAGGTTTGTTACAAGGGTCTTATAAAAGCTGGGTCCATAGTGCGTCTGGGGATCCAACAGGGTGACTTTCCATATTTATTTCTAGCTTGGGATAGCTATTGCGCTTCTGGCTAAGGGCTAGAGGTATGGACTGAAGAGATCTTGGATAACCTGACTATGGAGATTTGTTTAAGGTGGCGGGGATTCATGCCACGATGGTGAACACCCACAAGCTTGCTATCAAGTGGTGTGGGTTCTAGTTGGAGACCATGATCTCACGTTGGAGTGTAGATTCGCATAATTTTTCTACGAAATGGGTGAAGTAATGACCACTTTGGAAGATGTAAGTGCCCTGACGTGTTTGCCCATCCTGGGAAATGTGGAAATGTGCCTCGTGGGCACCAACACAAGGGAGGAAGGGATCGTGGCAGCACTGGTAGAGGGTGCTAGAATGGCCTTGAAGACAGTGGCATATAATAGAGCGTCACGCAAGACTGGTGAGGCATCAACAAGTGGAGGCGCTGAAGTATCTTCGTCCAAGATGTACAAGAACACCTTCAAGAGTTGAATGATCTACTAGTATAAGGATTTGGTGGAAGCGCCAAAAAATAAAAGGACTGGGGATGAAGATTCTAAGGAGGATTATAGGTAAGGGAAGGCAGGGCCAGCGTTAGAGAGTCCCGTTCATCTAGCTGCCTCCCCGAGCACTTGGTTGTCCAGGCATGTTTTTTAGGGTCCTCTAGCAGAGGAGTGAATTATGCCCTCTTCCTTGTGGAGGCTGCTTTGTTGTGTGGGAGGTGCCTCGCTTTAGGGCCACTATTTTTGGGCACTTTGTACTACCACCTGGATCAATTAAAGATAAATATGGAGAAATCCATGGGCACGAAGGGATCGTGGCAGCACTGGTAGAGGGTGCTAGAATGGCCTTGAAGACAGTGGCATATAATAGAGCGTCGCGTACGACTGGTGGGGCATCAAGTGGGGGCACTGAAGCATCTTTGTCCAAGACGTACAAGAACACCTTCAAGAGTTGAATGATCTACTAGTATAAGGATTTGGTGGGAGCGCCAAAAAAGAAAAGGATTGGGGATGAAGATTCTAAGGAGGATTATAGGTAAGGCAAGGCAAGGCAAGGCAAGGCAAGGCAAGGCCAGGGTTACAGACTCCCATTCATCTAGCTACCTTTCTGAGCACTTGGTTGTCCAGGCATGTTTTTTAGGCTCCTCTAGCAAAGGAGTGAATTATGCCCTCTTCCTTGTGGAGGCTGCTTTGTCGTGTGGGAGGTGCCTGGCTTTAAGGCCACTCTATTTGGGCACTTTGTACTCCCACCTGGATCAATTGAAGAAAAATATGGAGAGATCCATGGGCAGGTATGATGTGCCCACTTATGTCTGTACTGACTTCTTGCAACTATTTTTCTATGAGCGGTTTAGGAGTGTAGCATCGAGGCCACGCGAAGGCCACCCTAGGGGTGTCAAGGGGAACCGGGTGATGGTGTGTCGTTTAGCAAGGTGGTCAGGGCTTTTGCCCCAAGGTAGTTTGAGGGATGCCATTGATGATGAGAACGACTTCATTCCTCGGCTGTACATAGAGCAGCTTCTTGGGTTCACGCCCCACCCCTGTTTTTTTTTATAATAGGGATATCCCCACCTTCAATGGGACTAACCGCCTGTAGCGCAGCAACCCACAGCCATAACTCCCCACTTAAATCGCGAGTTAAATCTCAGGAGAAATTGAACCCGCGACCGTGCGCCTCACCACGCAGTCCCTTGCTTGTCCTCATCACTGGCCAGCTCATGGTGGGTCTGGGTTCGGCCCTTTTAAGGCTTATGATGAAGATACTTGGCCAGGTCAAGGGGAAGGCCATGTTGAGGGAGAGAGCGGCAACAATATTGTGGATTATGACTAGGGCTCTACCAGCTTTTGATGATACAAGTGGGTTTGAAGTGGTGAGTTATCAACCCCATCAAGTGGCACGCCAAATGGGGTATGATCAAGGAGCCCCATTTTGCTATATGTTAACAGGAATGGCTCGCGAGGCTGGGAAGAGATTGTCTAGGACTTTGCTCACATGGAGCCACATGTAGAGATTGTGTAGGACTTTGCTCATGGCCATAGATTGTGCAGGACTTTGCTCATATGGAGCCATATGTAGAGGTGACATACACGTGGCACTCACGTGGGTATAGGGCATATACAACGTGCTAATCGAAACAGCACATCGAAACAGAATTTTAATCCTTGGCTTTATAACTTTTCCAATTTAATGTAGGGAATAGGTTTTAGAGAATTTCAAAATAGCCAAACCTAGTATAAACTATAAACCAAAACCAGTCAAAGTTAATGTTCATAGGTATTGTTCACAAGGCCGAGCACAGCCCTAAAACAGCTGCCAATATCCTTTCTTTCGCCTCACAAACTCTTACTATCTATTACCCCATACAAACCTCTTAAAACCCTATATTTTTACTATCCTTATAAACCAATTAAAATTAGTCCCAAAAGCCTCCTTTTAAGCTAAGTATATTAGTAAAATAAACACAAAGAAGAAGAAACAAAGCCCAAAGATGAAAGGTGAAATCAAAGAATGAGACATGTGCCTTCTAAATCAAAAGTTTAAGAGCTTTCACGTCAAGCAAGGAACAAATGAATGGGTATATAGTGACAAAAGCTTAAGAACAGACTCAACAGACATGATTTATAAATTGACATTACCTTGAGAATAAACATCTATTTACCAATAAAGTTAACAATGATTGTTTCTTTTGGTAATAAAAGCGGATATAATAAATAAATAAATGCATGAAAGCTCCCACAAAAATTGGGAGGGAAAAAAAGATTAAAAAGAACCAAATCCAACATAGAAAAATATGATGAAAATAACAAGTCATTTCATCCAAAAATATAACCAAAATAGTTAAGTAGTTATCATCATTTAGATGCTTCACAAATGAGCTCACATTGTTGAATCTAAGTGCCTCAACACAATCATCCAACACAAATTGACACCGGATTTCTCCTTTGGAAGAATATATAGGAGAACAAAATAAGAAAACAGCAAAATGGAAAACATATTAGATGGCAGTAAGAAGATCTAAATCCACGAAGCAATAAATGCTCGTCAATTACAAACACAAATCCACCTTTTATGGAGAAAAAGAAATGCAAACATGAAAAGTGTATCAATGTCATATCCATCAACATGAAATATGACAGTAAAACATGATACTAACTAGCCCCATCATCCAATGCATTATGATTGTGTCACATGACAAGAGACCATAGAATCAAGTCTCACCATGTTTTCTCACTTTTGGATAATTACCAAGCATGCAAACAAGCATGGGTTCACGCACCGGCATACTAGAGGCTTAGTCACATTCTTCAACTTCCTTTTCTTCCTGGCCCGCCTAATTCTCCCTCTCCACTCTTTTTCACCTAAATTGTCTAGAGGTTTGATTACACACATCACACCTGGCAGCCTCTACTAGGCAATCACTCTAAACAATGTAACAACTATATATGGATTCCATGTGCTGCCAAACATAAAAGTTAAAACTAAATGTGTCTCCTTTATTAAGAAAAAACATCTTGCACACAAAGACAAAAAGGCATTTCACATAACCTTCGAAAGGAGAGACTAAAGATGGGTTCAACAATTAATAACCTAAGAAACATGGACACGGACATAGACACACAAAAATACGGACACAGGTACGGACATGGGACATGGCAATTTTAAAAAACAAGGACATAGACATAGTGGGGATATGGCAAAAAATATATTTATTATATATTTTATTTGTCATGTATATGAATATAACATCTGCAAGCTATAAAAAATATAAAAAAAATAATACTAATTCAACATAAAAAACAAATTGAATCCATAATTTAATCATCATTTGATATAAAACATATTTACAATTTAAACTTTGAATATGTTTCATATATGTCTAAGTGATGTATATGTGTCTCTGGTGTGTCCATTGAAAAATAAATAAATAAAAATTTAGGAGACACCAATTGGCGTGTCTGAAGAGCATGTGTGGACAGCGTGTGTCCAAAGTATCCGTGCTTCCTAGTTAATAACCTATTAAACCTAAATATAAAATCAACTCAATATAAAAAGGTTTCAACCTACATACATATATATCAACATATCCATATATAGTATAGACTCATGATTCATGATCTAGGATCGCAAAGGGGTATGTTTAATACAGATTTCCCCCAATCCCAATTCACCCCACTCCAACCCAAACATAATCGGGGAACCCCTATCCCATCCCCGTCCCAAGCCTGACGGATATAAAATCCCATCTACATTTAAGAATAAACAGCCCCAAGCCACCCCCGTGCAAGCTAGGCTACAAATTTGATATTTTCCTCTCTTTCCCTCCATTTTGTTAGCACACAAATAGGACTAAAGAAATATTTAGAAACACTCTCCTAGATTTATTATTTTTTCGATTGATTGAACTACAATTTTTCAAACACATCTGCTTACAACATGGGATTCAAGGGCGGATATACAGGAGTGCATATATACATATGCAGGTACATGTATATGTATGTATATAACATGTCTACATATGCATGTATAGAGAAAGACTCATAATCCAGTTGAGAGGGAGACCTGAGTAGAGGAGGAGGAGGAGGAGGAGGCAGCAATGTAGATGTGGGTAGAGGAAATGAAAACCTACCTGGTTTTACATAAGCGAGGGCACCTATGTCATTATGCAATATAAGAGGGGTTATACAGAAGAAGAATATGTGTGATTTTGAGTGGTGGGGCTGAACAAAAGGATATGGCAAGTACGAAGCTATTTTCACTAAGTATACTGAGGCAAGTTCAAGTTGAAGCTACCAAAACACTACCTCGCCCTGGAGCAAATACAGGTTACAAACCCTTCCACACAAACCTGCCCTATGCCATTTATTGAAACCCCAAACTCATCATATTAGGGACGGGGAAGGACAAGTAACACTAAATTCAAGCTAAATGCCATACCTATCATGATTAGAACGTCGGGTTACAAAAGAAAATCTAAAGAATAAAGAGTTGTCACCCGTAAATTTATCGTTAGGCTACGGTGAAATAAATGTAAATGAGATGGTTTCATCTTCTCTCTCCAATCTGTGATGGTATTTGAAAAACTAAAACTAAAATTACTGACCCCTTTTTAATTTTTACTACCACTTTTAGAGGAAATTTTTTACTCTTCAAGGTCAGAAAAATAGTTAAAATATGTTTCTATTGTTTTTTTTGTATGAGTAATAGTAGTATTTTTAATTAAGCATTATCTGCAATTTTCATCCACAGAGATTTCATTAGTGATTCTTCTCTTTACACATAACTTAGCCCTCTTCTTATAGTTAAAAATCGAAGAATCATTGAATAAAAGATCTACAAAAATACCCTTTGTCCTATTTGATTTTTTTTTTTAATTTTTTTGGAGTTGTATGTAATTATTATATTACCTAGACTCGGGTATGGGTATCGGGCATAGGTATATCTCTTAGCATCGGATTCATCTAATTCTCATGTCCAAGAACATTCGAAAATGGCTAAATTTCATATTTTTTCAATACTTCTTATATTTATTGAAGGTAAAATAGTGTTTACAAACTAAAATATAGCATTTTATACATAAAATAGAAGTCTTATGGATAGTTGTATGGTTAACTCAATTGTTTATACGTACTTGTTGGATGCATGTTCAACTTACCATATCGGACACAAATTCTATACCCTTATCCGAGTGTCGAATATCTGACACAAGTATTTCACAATTTAGAAGAGTCCAAGTAACATAGTGTACTTAAACATTAATATCAAAGAGTTAATATAGGAAAATGATGATTAAAGTTTTCGAATTTTAAAACTAAGGCCCATATAATGGGACTTCCAAAAAAGAAAGCAAGATGCATAAAAATAAAATAAAAAATAAAAAATAGGATAGAGGGAATAGTATTCAACAGATTTGTATGTACTATCAATACTAATAAAAACAATTGAACGTATATCAATGTGTGCACTTTTGTGTGTGTGTGCATGTGCATGTGCACATGTTCGTATGTGTATGTGTGCTTTTGTATGCGATGTGCTATACAATAGGGGTCGCTCTGCCCTGTCGTAACCTTTTTTATTTGAATGGAGATAATATGATCCGTGATTTTTGGTGTCATCCCCAAAAGGCATATTTTTCATTTAATAAGTACCATCCTCAAAAGGCTTTACCAACTAAACTCATTGACATTTTATTATAGTTACAAACAACTTCTTTGTATCTTTATCCATTTTCTTTTTTCTTTTTTTCTTTTCTTTCTTTTTTGCTTTTGGTGGGCACTTTGAGTGAGCTAAAAAAGAAAAGAAAAGAAAAAGGAAATTAAAGATTAAAAAAAGTTAAAATAGAAAGCATTTTTGTTTGAAATTAATTAATGTGAAAAGCTTACTCTCTTTCAAACAATTAAAAAGTTAGATATCTTTTTTTATAATGGAAATTCCAATATTACATATTAGTTTTCATGTCCACTCGAACAATAAAATAATGAATCTCGAGAATTTGAGCTCTAGAAAGTTTACTAAGTTCTTTTAAAATTTCAGATTCATAGGAGTTTTTATTGTTAAGAAACAGAGGCCAAGCCATATCAACACAGCCAACTTGAAAATTCATCTGCTTATCAATGCTTCGCTTCTTACTCACCTGTAAGCTATGTTACCTGGATTCGAGTACAGGTGTCAGGTGCGGGTATGTGTACAAGTGTCTGATTCATCTAATTCTCATATCCAAGGACACTAGGACATAGCTAGATTTTATATTTTTTAAATACTTCTTTTATTTTTTTGAGGTAAAATGGTATTTACAAGTTAAAATGTAGCATTTCATACCTAAAATGAAAGTCCTATAGTTAGTTTTATAGTAAACTTAATTAGTGATACATCTTTATTAGATGTATGTTCAACTAGTGTCGAGTTGTCAAGTGTCAAGTGTCACGTGTCAAGTGTCCGAGACAAATACATCACATATTTAGAAGAGTCCAGGTAATATAGCCTATAAGAACTTTGAATTTCACTTACAACTTATCCTTGAAACAAATTCACAAAGCATTCCTTTCTTACTCTTTTAAGTTTTTTAAGTTCTTTTAAGATGGAAGAGAAAATATAAAAGAAAGAAAAAGTTGTGAATGAATGCAATAACATCTCTTTGCCTATGAACATACCTTACAAGATGTAATTAGCACCTCATAATATTTGCACTTTGGCTCCTTTAAATAAAAGTTATCTTAGAACTCGCATTCAATAAATGACGACACAAAGGAACAAAGTGAATCATAAAGTAGGAAAATGGGATTGGAAAGTAATAGCAAAATGACAGCGCGGGGAGTAACTCTAAATATCTTTAGAATATTAAAGAAAAACCTAACAAAGACATGTAAGACCTAATTTCTTGGCGACAAGTACCATAAATGGCTAGAAGCACAAAAAATCTGAAGGACTTTTACCAATTACTTGGTTGCTAGAACAATGTAACCTCAACTCATTTGAAGGATAAAGTGTCTGTCAATGAATTCCAACTTAACTTTTCTACCTATATCTTTTCAGTCATCAAAAATGTTGTATAAAAATAGGTTCCGTTGAATATGAAAATAGTAGATAACTACATAGAAAAAGGTGTCATGTCTTATCTTCTATTCCTGTTTCTGTTTTGTGAATGCTCTGCAACACAATTTTTTCTTCAACATTTTCACAAAAAAGTAGTAAGCATATGAAGAACACATAAATTTGATTGGGGAGAGAGAGAGAGAGAGAGGAAGTGACCTTGGGCTCTTCGTCTATGGCAGATACAAGATCAGAGAGGAGATAGAAGTAGAGGAAGCGACTGCCGGCGAGTACGGCGTTGATTGCCGATCCAAAGATCAAATATCTCTTCCGAAGAACCCCTAGTTCTGTGGCTCTATCGGGAATCGCAGTTTGAGAACTCTACGTCGAAGCTGAGCACAAGTGACAATCGGAGTTGCATTTGGAAAGAGAACCAGTTAAGGGTTCTCACTTCTCGGCACAAACATTAAAATTAAAAAAAAAAAAAAAAAAAAAAAAAAAAAACACAAAACTGTCTTGATAGTCGGACCGGGCTACAAACATTAACCCCAAGCCCAGCCCGAAAAGTAATTGGATCTACAAATTCATTTCGTCCCTGCCCTGCATAGCATTCTATAAGGGCCTGTTTGCTACAATTTTTTTTTAATTTTTTTATTTTGCTTTTTTGGCTTATAAGCAAAAAAATAAATTTTTTCAGAGTTTTTATTTTTGCTTTAAAAAAAAGAAAAAAAATTGAAACTATTAGTTAAAGCTTGAAATAAACCTACCAAATGGACCCTAAAAAATAGCGTGTTTGAGCAATCCTAACCATTTGACCAAATCTAAAATTTAACATTTTGTGATTTTAAATAATACTTTTGTTATATTTTTTTTATGTATTTCATTAGTTGATTACTATAAAATTTAAGTCTAAGTGATAATAGTTAGTATTACAGTATTACGGAATATTGTCAATGTCTAACAATACATTGTTTAACCTATGGCTCTTTATTGCAAGAAAATTCCTTTTTTCTTTCATTTTTCAATCTGGTGAACAAGCATCAAGAGTACACTTTTCTTTTTCTTTTTTTTATGGTCTAGTATGAAGTATGCACCTGAATTCCAAAGTAGGATATTAGCTCTGATGGGCTGCCACCACCTCATAACATGGAGATTAGTTCTTTGGGCTGTTTGGCTTGTAGTGGGCTGCTAGGTTTGACTTTGATCTAGTTTGTGCTTGGCCAACATGGCCCATTTACAAGTTTGGGATATTTTCCATAAGGAAAGTGTTTTAAGGCTCTGTTTGTTTCACCGAAAAATAAAATTCTAAGTAAAAAAAAAAATTCAGAAAAATAATTGGGGAAAAAAAATATTTTTTCCATAATTTTATGGTTGTTTGATAATAACCTGAAAATTTGTTCAGAATTTATTTCCCCCCCCCACACCCCCCCCCCCCCCCCCCCCCCCCCCCCGGGGCCTTAGGTGATTGATGGAACACAAAACAAGGGTTAAGACTCATAATTTCATGTTTTGTTTTAGTTTGGGGGGAGGGTTCATTGGCATATATAAGATAAGAAAATAGGGAAGTCAGTCCCAAAGCATGTGGAAGCGCAACACTACCAGGCATGATTTGGGTGGGATTGACATTGAAGTAGAATAGACTTTTTAGAGATGAAATTGTGGTCCTCTCATGGGTTCTCTGAACATATAGAAATCTCTGTGGAAAACACCAGCAAACCTGTGAACATGGGGATCAACTACACTGCTTCTATTCTCAGGTATATTAGAATCAACATTCACATAAATATATTTATACACATGTTTGCCTATATTAGAGAGAGAGAGACAGAGAGAAACATACGTAATGGCAGATAAGAGACAGAGCTTGAATAATTTTTGTTACCCGCCTAAAATATTTCACTCTCCTGCTCACAAAAAATAACATCCGAGATATATCTTGGATGTGATTTTCTTAGATTTTCTTATGATTTGAAATATCTTTTCCTAGTATTTAGGAATTTACAAACAAACAAACAATCAAACTTTCTTAAATTCCTAGAAAATCTTTTTTTTTCAAGATTTTTTGGTGAAACACATAGACCGTTACGTAATCTAATTTCTCAATCTGTTTTTTCATTTTTAGACACAAGTGAATGAGCTACAATATTGTAAAGTGAGGAATAGCCCACAGTCCAATTAGTTTGTTGATTAAAAGACTCGATCAATTTTTTTTTAATTTTTTAAATTGCTAATATTGCATGTGCCATAATAGAAGTAAACTTTTTTTAGGAGTAAACTAAAGATAGGTTTGAAACTAAAACATAATAACGTTGGAATATTATTGTGAAGGTTATTTTGGAGAATTTTTTTTTAATTAATTCGAGCTCGATATTGTCGGACACCATAGTTTGTTAATTTTAGATATTATTTTATGTTCTGGCAAACTAGATTTATTAATTTGCCGGTTCCAAATCACTATCATTTCACCTTGACTGTCATGATGCCAAAAAATTAATTCATTAAGTTCTTAATATTAAAGATAGATGTCCACTAAACTCATTTTACAAGGAATAGCTAAGAGTGAATTACTGTTTTTAATGGCCTTGTACTTGTCAATTTAAAATCTAATAAATAGCCGGAAATAAATAACAATATTTCTAATTGTATTCAAAGATTTGTGATGAAATCTGACTCCAGTCTTTGGTTTAGTTTATGGGGCCTCGGCATTGCCCTGGAGAAGATGGTTGCAATCACCGGGACTCAAACCCGGGTCCATTGCCTTGACGATTTGGTTAATATTGTAAATTATGGGCAGTGGATTGTTGAATTGAAATTGCACCTCTTAAGTTTAAAATATGTTTAAATTTGATTTGTTTAAATTTCAAATGAGTTTCAATCAAATGATTTGGTATTTTTATACAATTACAAAAAACACATATAAAGTTATTGAATCGAAGTCATAAAATTTATAAGCTTCAAAACATATTTCAACTTGGTACGTTTATATAACAAGTCAATTTTGAATGAACTTTTAAGCAAGTTAAACAATTATTTTTTTTATTTTACATCCATAAAACTCTAACAACCAAAAAAAAAAAAAAATTCAGCATATGAGTAGCACTTATGTTTTCACGGTATTACTTTTGTTATATTTTTTTTCGTCTGTGAATTTAATGAGGCCCTTTCACAATTTTTGAATATGGTAATACTATACAATTCTAAAATTCTTATAAAATCTATAAAATTATCTTATTGGATGAGAGTCTTTCACTTTAAAACAAGAAATTCATCATAATTGCTTTTATTTAAGCATTTTTTTAAAATAATTCTTTTGTTTTTAGTGATTTGTTGCAATCAAAATTTAGTTTTTATTTTATTGTATGGACTTTTAGATCATACATACCCATCATAAAAAGAAAATTAAAATTTAGATTAAAAAAACCAATAGAGACAATTTTAGTATTTTTTTTCTTTGTTTTACCATAACTTAATTTTACATTTTATATAAAAAGTTAAATTTTAATTAAAAAAATTAGATTTCAGTCGAAAATAGTTAGAAATAAAAAAAACTATTTGATAGCCTACATCTAAACAAATTTTTAATTATAATATTATTATAACCACCAAGTTTTATGTTTCACTTTAACAGTACTTTCCTTTGCTTAATTACAAGCACATTTATTAAATAATAACTCAGTATTACTATGCCTCATAAACTCCAAAGCGTAACAAGTTGACCCTATGAATTATTAATTTGTATCAATTAACCACTTCTGTTAATAATATATTAGTAATAAGTTAGGAGAATAAATAAAAAATTATCATGTAACTTGCATATGTTTACAAAAATTTATTTTATATTTAAATTATATTATATTTTTATAATAATTATCTAATGATTGAAATACTTTGTATATTGCCCACATATTTACTTATCATTTTACGAGAGATTTCAATCATTAGTTAATTATTATAATAAGAGAAGATTAATTTAAATATAATACTATATTTTTATAAATATGTATATATTAAAGAATATTTTTTTATTTATTGTTTTAACAAATTATCAAAAAAATTAATTAATATAAATTAATAATTAAAGAGAATAACTTGTAACGTTTTATAATTTAAAAAAATATGATAATACTGAGTGATATACTCATGGTGTGTTATAATTAACCATTTTGCTTTTGAATATATAAGTGACAAACTGTTAATACATCTGACAAATTCTGACACGTGCGCAATTATAATACACCCTGGGGTTGATTCCTACTGACCAGTCAAACTGGTTTCTGTGACTATTTATGTCTATTGTCAGGCCGTTTGGGCACAGTTTCTTAGTCCACCTGATTTAAATTCGACCTTTATCTTCCGTAGTTTCACCATTTGAAAAAATATTTTTAAAAAAATTTAAAAAGTTTGGCAATTTATTTAGTTAAAATTTTTTTAATTTTAAGAAAAATTTACTAAGTGTAAGGAAAAAGTAATAACACCAGATATTTTGTGTTTTTCGTGAGTGAAAAAATTAAACGATTGGATCACATCTTTAAAAATAAATAGTTTAAATTTCTATTAATCTCTTTCTCTATCGATAATGTAATCTCCTATAATTTTATTTCGTAAAAAAGAATTCTAATTTTATATAATCTCTTTGTTTTTTAATATCTGAATAATGTCTACAAACTACCAAATATTTTCCCCCAAAAAATTTTCTTTTTAGAATTTAATTTTTGACAAACAAATGGAGACATAGGTTTCAAGGACATGTGGTCATGGGCCTAATGGCTAGTCCATCATTATAGCGCTTTAGAATTTTTTAAGCTTAATTATATTAATGAACGAGCTTAAAAAATATATTTGAAAGTCAGGTTCGATCCTACTTGAAATATATTTAAATATATATAATCAAATTTATATTATTTAAATTATTTTAAGATAAAAAATTATTTATTAAATAAATTTTGTGTTAAATGCATAGACTTAAGATGTAATTTTTTAATTAAACGGCCTTAAAATTTCATTTTAAACTTGATAAAAATTATTTCTAACATAATACTGGCTTAAATCTGACCCAGGCTCACGAATGTCCGTCCTTAGTTTTACCAACTTGTTTGGAACTTGAGAACTTGGGATAGGAAAGGAAAGAAAAATTTTAAAAATTTTCTCCTCCCCCTATTTGATTCTATCTAAAAAAGGAAAAAAAATGAGAGAAGACACACACACAATCTCTTCTTTTCTATCAATTTTTATTTTATTTTTTAAAAAAATTAAACAAAACACAAAATTTATTTATTTTTTTTTCTCTCTTTCTTTCTCGTACTTTCCTTTCTCTCCCCTCCCTCTCCCAACTTGTTCCGAACAGTCTGTAAGGCAACTTATGATTTTAGGACAGCGTTCGCCACGACACCTGCCCTTGTTTCTCTTCAAAAGATGTTGCTGGATTCAACCTCGTCCTCACGCTGTCTTCAGTTGTGTGACGCAGTGCACGTGCTTTTCTGTGGTCAGTAAGTACTGCACCTCACCTCCACCTCCTCCACCATAGCCCCACTTTCGTCATTTCGCCATCACATTCCCAAAGTCGAACCCCCCACTTTGGTCTCTCCTGTCCTTCAGACTCTTTTGGCCCTCTCTTTTCTGCTGGATTGTGTTCTGGCCACCCATCACCGCCATCTTCCAAACAGCATCCCCTTCAACGACAACTCGCTACGTATTAGAACACTCCCTGTTCACCCCGGCGCACGTTTGCCCAACTCCCTGCATCAGTCCAACCTCCCAGAAGGACATAGCAAAATCCTCTGACGGAGTTTACAACACACTCTCTGACAAAGCTCTCCAAGCTGGCCCCAACATATCGTATATTCCAAAACCATACTCAGCCGCTGATTCGAAATTCGACGGTACAGATTTATTCTCTGTGATTCATATATTAATGCCCGTAGATTACCTCATAATCTCCATTTCTGTCCCTGCCACCACCCCACAAATAATTCTCTGAAACGCAGATCTCAAACACTCTCTCTCTCTCTCTCTCTCCTCACTGTCGCTGAAACGCCACCACAGCGATGGCGTCACTAGCTCTCACCCCGTCCGTCAACCTGGGGTTTCGATCCCTACCCAATTTTGGAACTCGTTCTTCAAAGTCATCACCACCTTTGAATCTCAAATTCAATGGTCAAAATCAAAGAAACCATTCGAGACCATACTCACTCGCCAACCCATACGTTGGAGGTGGCTTCACATTCAAGTCCACCACCAAGACGCACAGCCACAATTCTTCAGTTCGGAGCCCAAGTCTCCTTGTCAAAGCCACAGCGGCAGCTGTGCCGGTGAAGCCGCCGCAGCAGCCATGGCAGGGGGCGGCAATGAAGCCCCTGATCGCTTCCATCGCCATCGGAGTCATCCTCTGGTTGGTTCCGCAACCCGCCGGAGTTTCTCGAAACGCCTGGCAATTGTTGTCCATCTTCTTGGCGACCATCATCGGGATCATCACCCAGCCGCTGCCTCTCGGCGCGGTGGCGCTAATGGGTCTGGGCGCTTGCGTCCTCACCAAAACCCTAACCTTCGCCGCCGCCTTCTCCGCCTTTGGCGACCCAATTCCGTGGCTAATCGCGCTCGCCTTCTTCTTCGCCAGAGGTTTCATCAAGACTGGACTCGGAAACAGAATTGCATACCAATTTGTCTCTCTATTCGGCAGCTCCTCACTAGGATTAGGGTATAGTCTAGTCTTCAGCGAAGCCTTGTTAGCGCCGGCAATACCTTCAGTATCGGCACGAGCTGGTGGAATTTTTCTGCCATTGGTGAAGTCTCTGTGCGTTGCATGCGGAAGCAATGTTGGAGATGGGACAGAGAGCAAATTGGGGTCGTGGTTGATGCTGACTTGCTTTCAGACTTCGGTGATTTCGTCGGCGATGTTCTTGACGGCCATGGCTGCAAACCCCTTGAGTGCGAATTTGGCTTTCAATGCCATCAATCAGACAATTGGGTGGATGGATTGGGCAAAGGCGGCAATAGTGCCTGGATTGGTGTCATTGATTGTGGTGCCGTTGCTTTTGTATGTGATATACCCGCCCTCGGTGAAGAGCAGTCCCGATGCGCCGAAGCTTGCAAGGGAGAATTTGGAGAAGATGGGGCCTATGTCGCAGAATGAGATTATAATGGCTGTAACTCTGCTTCTTACGGTATGATACTATTAAACTTGAATTTGTTCTTCATTTACTGGTGTTGCTATAAATGTTTATTAATATTGCTTGGTTGTTTAAATGGCTATTTGATTGAATAGAATGCATAGTTGTATTTTTGTGAGGAACTTGCAACATTTGGAATTATGTGTTGTATTGGTTTCTTGAATCTGAGATGATGTGTGTGAAAATTTAATAATTTTATGCACCAATTGTTGGTATTTATATGAAGATGCCACAAATTTGATAAGGAAATAATATGTACATCAAGAGTGAGGGAAGATCACGATTTCATTCTAGCCCCAAAGGAAAGTGCTCCGTGCATGCCACTGAAATCCTTTGAATGATGTGTTTTTTGAAGAAGTAATTTGATGGAGTCATGTGTTGCATTCCACAATTCTATGCATGTATATATATGTACTTATGTATATAAGTGAAGAAATATTTCTAGAAAGCACCAAGAGAAAAACTTACGGTGTGTTAGTTTTGATTCTTTACTTTCTATGCTGCCAAATGAAAACGGGGAGAATGAATAAGAAATTCTGTGGTTGTCAAGTCCAGCATTTTGGATTAAAAGTGCAGCAATTTTCCTTTTAATCTTGATTTTGATTCTAGTTTCTAGGTGCTAGTGAATTGTGGTGGGGCTAACTTGATAGTGCTTTTTTTTTTGTCTTCATAATATTACCTGAAGTTTAGTGTTAATATAGTCTGGCTTCATGTTCTTCTTGTTCTTTCAAGAGCTGCAGATCGTTAAGAATATTTGTTGGTTTTATTTCTTGAGGTGTGCCTGCAATAGTCCCATGTTTTATTGCTGGGACTTACTAGACATTCTTGTTCTCAATGAAAGGATACTTCAGTTAAGAGTTTTTTTTGGTCCTGCGTTTGCAGTTTTTGTGATTGATGGACTTACTTTATCTTCTTCTGTTTTTTGATGAATAAATTTTAGTCAAACAAAAGCACTAGAAGGGACACAACCTCTGTACCCAAGCTATATACAAGACAAACCTATATCTCATCTTATCTCAACTTAATCTTCTGTGGATGTGCTTAATAGATTCCACATGTTTTGCTTACACCAACCGGTTCTTTTTATCCTCCATTTTGTGCTTGTAATACTTTTACTTCAGATTGTGTTGCTCTTTGAGTCTTTGACTGTGTAGTATTTGGCCTTAAAACTGACATAAATCAAATTTAATGTTATTGGAGCTAGTTTCATGTTCTCAAATTTGTATTCAGTTATTTCCTTTTCATCTTTCTGTAATCATTTAGGAGCCTTCCTCTTTCATGTAACTGACCCCCCCAACATGGGCATAGGTTTACTATTTGCTTTGTGACGACATGTCTATCAATGCATACTCAAATTTCAACTGCCTGAACCTTCTCCTTAACGACTTACAATATCCGACATGATACAACCTGAATATGGGAATTAATCCTGCCCTCCAAAAACTCTTGATAGAATTGTTTGTAGATTTTAGTGTCAATGGGGACTCTTGAAAACACCTAGGATTGGGTGGTCATTTATGATACTTAATGATCATTCCTACTATGATCATTATTAACTTGCATGAGTAAGTTGGCCAAGGAGATGGGTTAGGAAGCAACCATCTCATGTTTAATCCTTCTCGTGTTTACCACTTACTTGATGGTGACATGCATGGTTTCCAGTGATTGTCTGCAATCTGCATTGTTAACCTTGGCTAATTGTTAGGGGACGCCTTTTTGCTAATATACATGGAATTCTGGATTTCAACTTTGTCTTTCCGGTTCCTTCTTGTCTCCTCTTGCTTCTTTTTTTTTTTTTTCTTTCTTTCTTCTTTTTCCTGTTTTTAGTTAATGTCCTAACGTCGAATGGCTTTGTGCTATCTTAGGAGCTCAAAGCCTCAAAATAGTGTGTTGTATAGAAATAGTAAGCTTCTTTTTTGCCAGTATTACTATTTGTTTATACTGAATATTTCTGTGTATGTACATTTAGTGAGTCCTGATCATAAGCTGGTGTTTGGACAAATCAGAGTGCTACAGATATATACACCATCATTAAACAATTGCATTACTGAACTAATAAACATTTGTATTTGTGATTAGGAGTCCTCAAACCCTTGTATAATAATTACCAAGCTGGTCATCTTTGTGTTTCTGATTTATTAATCTAGACTAGGCAATCATTTCGTTGAAGTGTAAGTTGAAATATATGACTAACCATAGTATAGTTTGGTGCTAAGTGTGCATAAACTTTTTTCATAGCCTTATAGTGGTTGGTGTAATACAAAGATTTGGATTTTCAAATTGGAAAATACTTTAATAATTTTATAGCTTTTACTATGTTAAAACAGTTATTTTCTTAATTACTGTCTGCCGTGGGCTAAATTTTACTACTGGATATGATTGATCTAGCAGTTAGAAATCACTGCCTGGAGTTGATATGGTGTTGACATCGTGTAAGTAAACATCAATAAAGTTACTACAACCAATTGAAATTCCCTATTTAATCTTCGTGCTTGTGGTTATCCTTGTAGATAAACCGCTTTTGAAATTTACTACTTTGTCCAAAACTCCATTGTTCAATTGAAGTCTTTGAATCCAGTTATGTCGGTGTTCCACAAGCAGAAGTTGGCAGCTGTGGGAGCATGTGGTGTTATAAATTCATATTCGTATGCGGTTGTGATCTGTTGATTACTGTCACTGTCGATACAATAGTTACAGCTATCATTTTTATTTATCTCATTTGGCTCCAAATTCATGACCACAGGCTGCCTTATGCACTTTTAATGCAGGCAAATGCACGGACATGCATCTGCTGGCACGAATCATAGGCAATGTGATACTTGTTTATTAAGTGTGTACCTGTTTCGGAATTCTTTAGTATATAGTTCTCACCTTTTCTGTTTTCATTGGATCAGGTGGGGCTTTGGGTGTTTGGAGGGGTGCTGAATGTGGATGCTGTTACTGCTGCCATCCTTGGGTTATCTATTCTCCTAATAACTGGAGTTGTGACATGGAAGGAATGCTTAGCTGAATCTGTTGCCTGGGATACTCTCACATGGTTTGCTGCGCTCATCGCAATGGCTGGTTATCTCAACAAATATGGTCTTATCGCGTGGTTCAGCCAAACTGTTGTTAAGGTTTCTACTCTTACTGTTTCACTGATAGCTAATTTTTCCTGTCTTTAGTCAACTTCCACCCCAGCTCCCCCCACCCCGACCACCACCTCCCACCCACCCAAATAACCAAAAACACATACACATACACATACACATACAGACACCCCTCCCCCTTCTCCAAACTAGTTATTATATATGCAACTATTCATCTAACCAAAAAAAAAAAAAAAGATAGGCTTACCCTGTTTGCATCTCAATGTTGTTTTTCTTGAACAAATCTCCTTCCTGATTCTGCCCTTTCTGATCGTTCATGTCTGCCTAACCTATTGGAAATCTTAGCTTGTTTATTGGTGCTTGAGTTTCATGGTTGAAATGAATGATATATCTCTCTTGCAGGATCTCTTCCATTTTAATTAGAAACTATTTTTGTTTGTGTTTTCCTGTCTGGTGTTCGTACTAGCTAGTAGTAAAACTTGTTTATGACATGTTCTTAAAGAAAAATTCCAACTAATTCTTGAGTAGATGACAAGACCCAACTGTCGAGGGTGCCTCCCATAGGCTTACGTGGAACTAAATTGGGTATAATCCTCAACTAATATTCCATTACCTAATCGTAATATTTTAATTTGATATGTCAATTGCAATATTCTCGTCAGATGGTCCAATGCTGTTAAGTTTTTTTCAACAGAGTTTTATGAAGGTTCCTTCTGGTGGTGGGCCTGTCCTAGTGTTATCAGAAAATGCTAGTACCCTAATGATTTGTGTTTTTGGAGCAATAAAACGAAACATGGTACACTTTCATTCCAAAACGGTGAATTTTGCGATCTAATGCGATTTCAAATTTTATCTTAAGGGCTACCAGAGGAGGAAAATAATCAAATATAATGAATGAAGACCTGGGGAAAATGGAATTTTGGAAGGACAATATGCAAAAAAAAATGGTGATAATACCTTGAGAAATGTGTTTTTATATGATTAATCTGAAAAACAAAATAGACTATTCTTTATTGGATGTCTCCTATTCTTAAAAGAAAGTTGTTCTAAAAGTATCTTAAATTCTAAAATTCTAATTTATACAAGTCTACCCTAATCATACCAAATTTTAAAGCATCTAGCATATCATGTTCCCGTTCCCGTTCCGGATCTATCTGTGTTTCAAGTACCATAGCCCTGCTGTATCTGTAAATATGCCTTTGTCATTCATATGGCTTCACCCTTAGAAACTCATTCCAAATATGAGCCTTGAATGCAAGAGAGTACACAACAGTTTCCTTTGAACTTTGGGATATCAACATTCTTGTTTAATGAACTACTGAGCTATTGTCATGAAGTTATGCAGTTAACTAATTTATTTACCTCGCTTTACAGTTTGTTGGCGGATTGGGTCTTTCATGGCAGCCAGCTTTCGGCATCTTGGTTCTTCTCTATTTCTATTCTCACTACTTCTTTGCAAGTGGAGCTGCTCATATTGGTGCAATGTTTACGGCATTCTTGTCCGTTGCTAGTGCTTTAGGCACCCCGCCATACTTCGGAGCCATGGTGCTTGCCTTCCTGTCCAACTTGATGGGTGGCCTCACCCACTACGGGATTGGTTCAGCGCCCGTTTTCTATGGCGCAAACTATGTTCCCCTCGGCAAATGGTGGGGCTATGGATTCCTCATCTCTGTTGTCAATATTATTATTTGGCTTGGTGTTGGAGGGATTTGGTGGAAGGCCATTGGGTTGTGGTAGAGGGTTGGTTCGACTAATTTGCCGACCCAAATTTTGGTGATTGTCTTATTTTTTCTTTACCCTGTGGTACGGTTTTCCTCCCTCTATTTACTTTTTTTGATTTATTGTCCTAGAAATAAATTTTTGGTGGCATTGGCGGAGACCGTGTAGAGAATGGAGGTATAGATATGAGGTCTATCAATCACAGAATTAGAACTGCTGTACTTTGAAATTTTGACATGGCATTAAAGCTGCATTTTATGGCAGCAATTAGTTTGGATGAGTGATTTTTTTGTTCTTTTTCTCTTCTTCTTGGTGTATGTTTGCATCTGAATCTCTGATGACAGTTTTAAAGATTATTAGAAAGCAATGAGATTGAGTAGATTTGGGAATTTCAAATTTAATTTGACTGGAGGGGTCCTTTAGTCCTTACATTTTGGAAGTGTACCCAATCCTTGCTGTTCTAGATCAGTCAGTTGATGAGGCAAAGGTGAAGCTACATTCATGTTATGTTTGAATATTAGGTTTGTTAAGGGAAAGGGAAAGGGAAAGGGAAAGGGGAAGGAAAAGAAAATGATATAAAGTGAATCAAATTTTTTTTTATATTTTGATTGTTTAGGAAAATGAGAAGAAAATTAATTTAGTGTTTATCAAAAAAATTTAAATTTGTTTTTTTACTCCTAAAAAAAGATATTTACAAACAATTTTATTTCCATTTTATTTTTCTTTTAGTAATATCTTTTAGTAATACAAATTAGAGATCTATGCATAGCGTCAAAGCATTTGAAATTTGGTAGCATCACGAACTGTAGGGGGTATATTTTTAAACAAAACAATTTGAGGTTGTGAAGATTTAAAAGAAACAATTTGAGGTTTGACGAGAGGAACGCATGAATTATGAAGCATTTTGAAAGGGGTTATTTTTATTTCTTTTTCAAATAGAGTGTGCTATTTATACTAATATATAAAGAGAGAATATATATATATTTTTTGTGTTCTCCACTTTTTGAAGTCGTGTCACTATATTTGTTTTATAAAAAATAATTTATGAAAGCATTTCAAATAACTGTTTATATCCACTATATCATTAAAAATCTATCAATATAAAGATCTCAATTACATTTTGTATCCAGATGAATTGAAGACTACTCTTTAAATTAGGGATGCAAATTTTGTTAGTTTCAAATTCATGAATCTGAATGCAACCTAAATAAATGGCAGATTAAATGCAATACGAGCCTAATAAATCATGTACTAGTTGTGTAGTCCTCCAACCCGTCCGCAAGTACAAAACTCACTTTAAAAGGAAAAACTTGTTTTTTTTCTTATAAAATGGTGAGGAAACTTTACAAAATTTTTAAAAAATATTTTCAAGATATTTCTGGAATACTAGTATAATTTAAAGGAACTTATTATAGACTCCTAGAAATGTATGTCTCATAATTAGCATTATAGAATATTGTAAAAACTCTCTAGAAATGTATGTCTCATAATTATTACTATTTTTCATGCTCTCAAACCTTACTTTTCAACAACAATATCATGTAACATTGGCATTATAATTACTCATGAAAAATACTACATCTTGCTATTTCTAAGATTCTTAATATATTTGTGAATATATTTTCACTCTTATATTATGTAATTTATTTATTTTTCATATTATTTTTAAACCATATTTTACGTTTTCGTTTCTCTCGTTTTCATTTTCCATATTGGCTACTATGCTTGAGACGGCTGATATATTTATTTTATTGTATAACATTTTACTAACAGTGAACCTGTGCTATGCACGGAATGAAAAGAATGTATTAATTATGATAGTTAATATAATCTTAAAATAAAAATAAATTTTGTAATAAACAAAAAATGTTAACTTACAATAAAAACTCAAGTTTTAATATAAACATTCTAAAGTAGTTTTTTTTACCTTAAAATTCTGCTAAGGGCTACATTGATGAAGTTTAGAAGTTACATATATGATTTATTTATCAAGTAATTTAACAATGCACAAATAGCAACTTAAAACTAATAATTTACCTAAAAAAGGGTTTGAATTTTTAGCTAGGGAGAGTTGATTTATCACTAAATACTTAATAAACACAGTAGAATATGGTTTTCACATTTTTTTAGTTAAGAAACTTATCCCTAAATAACAAATTTTGTGCTTAAAATTATTAGCAGTAACAATTTAATGATTGAGTTTTAGTCTATGAAACATGCATTTGAATCTAACAATCATTTCAAGAATTACTTAGAATTGTAGCAAGCTCCAATTTCGAAAAATATAACCGAGTCATGTGCTAATAATTAGATTCGACTAATGTGATGTTCTTATGCAATTTTTTTTACCAATTAAAGAGAAACTTTTAGTGGGAATACAACTCAAATAAGAAGTTTCTCAATCATTTTAAATTGAATACTTTATGATTTATGTAAATTTTACGTTTGTATTTTCATTTATGATATTAATTTTTGTACCCATGAAATAAAAGACATGATTTTATATATTTTTTATTTTCGATTTACTTTCCATATAAATGCCATAAAAAATGTCACATATTAAAGATTTGGAAAATATTGCCATATTAATGAAACAATCATTTATTACTTTTGAATAGTAACAGTCAATGATTACATGACATATTTATTATTGTATTTTATAATTCAAAATCGTGAAACATTTGGATTAAGAGTTTCAAGAGCAAAGATCTCCTATTATTTTGTTATAATATATAGTATAGATGAGTTTTGTATACTTAAAATCATAGTTATCAAAATGGGAAGCGGAAGCGGAAAATGTAGTAAAAAAATATAGGCGGATACGGAAAGCAAGAAATAATTGACAAACTGATAGGAATCTTATCAAGAAGTTTTTGCAAAATTTAAAGGAGACCTTTAAGAGACTTAGTGAAAACTTATATGAATAATTTTATGGATGCCTAGTTAGAACTTAAGGGAAAAAAATGTATAAAATTAATATTTTAAGTTTTTCAAAAGTTTCCTTCAATTATTTTAATTGTTTCCTAAACGTTTTCTAAGAGTTTTTAAAACCTTTTCTAAAAGTTTTCAAAAAATTTCTTCAACGTTTTTTCAAAAATTTAAAACAAGTTTCGTAATGGTATCAAAAGCTTGTTTCTAAATAAACTCATTTTTTTCTTTGAAATGAGTTTTCTGACGACTATGTTTGAAACGCATGACACGTGATACAAATTTTATATAATAAAACGCATCCATAACTGGAAAACAACTGAATAATGTGTCACTAAATGACTCCCATTTTGGATAGCAATAAACTGAGGTAAAAAATATGAAATAACAAAAAGTGTGGTCAATTAATAAATTTCTCTTTTTTGTTTTTTTGGCCTAATGGTTAGGAAGCTAGAGAGTTGGGGAATCAAAGCTGCTAAAGATTTCACCACAATTGCTCTCTTGCCTAAGAGTCGAATCTGAAACTTCTTACAAAGGACCCAAGGCTCTCCTTATTGGGCTAGTTCTACGGGTAAATAAATCTTCCTTTGAGGGTTATCAGAAAAAAAAATTCTTTCGAGGGCTTGTTTGGTTCTGAATTTTTTAACTTCTCTTTTTATTTATAAGTAAAATAGTCAAAAAATTTTAACTTTTTTACCCTCTTTTTTTTACTTTTCTTCTTGTTTTAACTTATAAAAACAAAAAAATTAAAAAATTTTGACCCTTTTTTTTTTAACTTGTAAGCTAAAAAAATAAAATAAAAAAAAACAAAATAAAGTGAGGTTGATATGAAAGAGGCGCATATCATGCACAGGGGTATGCATGTGTCAGCTTGGCTTGATTTGAATTGGTGTCTAAGCTAGAACCGAATTGATCTTTATTGATTCTAGAATTTTGGACCTAAAACCGAACCAATCATCCTATAAAACCGAACCAAACCAACCCGAATCGATTCGGGTTGATTTTGGTCAGTTCATTGGTTTTGGCCAAACCGGGTTGGGTCCGGTTGGTTCTTTCTATACAATTTTGCAAGTACACTAGATTTACATAGTGCTGCTTCTGCAATGGTTGGATCTCTCTCTCTCTCTCTCATTTTCTAGACTTTTCCTCTCCAGAGAGACCAAAGAGAGAGATCTTGACACACACCCACCACCTCAATCATTAAGAATAACAAAATCCAGAAACAAAAAACAGAGAAATAAGAACACAGAGCAGTGTAAGACTATAAGTTGGACAATTGCCAATTTACATGACATTAGCCCTCTTGTATGCACTCATAGCATTTATTTTGAGGAAACGGCTAAGCTAATGAGTCAAATGCAACGACGATTGAACCCAATAATGAAAGAAGTTGTGAGGGTTGAAGTTCAAAAGCTTGTTGATACGGGTATTATATACCCAATTGCTGACTCTAAATGGGTGAGTTCCACCCAAGTTGTCCCGAAAAAGTCCGAGGTAACGATAGTGAAAAATGAGAATAATGAATTGATATCTACCCAAATTCAAACCGAGTGATGTATGTGTATTGTACCATCGCCTTAATGCCGTAACTACCAAGGATCATTTTTCCTTTCTTTTTCTTAACCTGGTCTTAGAGAGGGTGGCGGGGCAAACTTATTATTGTTTCTTGGATGGTTACTCTAGCTATAACCGATTGGAGATAGCCATGGAAGACCAAGACAAGACCATATTCACATGCCCATTCGGCACATTTGCTTATAAGTGAATGCCCTTTAGGTTATGTAATACTCCCACCACATTTCAAAAATGCATGATTAGTATTTTTAGTGATATGGTGGAATGAATTTTAGAGGTCTTTATGGATGACTTTTGGGTGTATGGGAACACCTATGACCAATGTCTTGCAAATCTTGAGTCGGTACTTAAGAGATATGAAAAGAGCAATCTTGTTTTCAATTGGGAGAAATGTCACTTCATGGTGATACACAGTATAGTTCTTGGCCACATCATTTTCGGGAGGGGCATTGAGGTAGATCCCGCTAAAGTTGAGCTTATTAAAAAACTACATACCCTAAGAATTTGAAAGATGTGAGGTCATTTCTTGGGCATGCTAATTTTTATTGGTGTTTCATTCAATCTTTTAGTGCCATTTTTAGGCCTCTGTGTGCCCCCTTGGCACAAAATGCTCCATTCAAATGGACTTCGTCTTATCAACTAGTATTTGATAAATTGAAAAATCACTTCACTACGGCTCCAATAATGCAATACCTAAATTGGAGCCTACCTTTTGAACTCATGTGTGATGTTAGTGATTTCGCCGTAGGGGCTGTTCTAGGCCAAAAAAATGATAAGAAACCTCATGTGCTCCATTATGTGAGCAAAACATTGAATGAAGCCCAAGTGAATTATACAACCACCGAGAAGGAATTGTTGGCTATTGTCTTTGCTTTGGACAAATTTCGCTCATACTTAATGGGGTCTAGGGTGATAGTTTTCACTGACTACGCTGCCCTTAAGTACCTCTTGTCCAAACAAGACGCCAAGCCTAGGCTGATTAGGTGAATTCTCCTTCTTTAAGAATTTAATCTAGAAATTAAGGACAAAAAGAGAGTGAAAATGTTGTTGCAGATCATGTATCTTGCCTCCCTTTTGAGCATCCTACAAAAGATGACTTTCGAATATGTGAGAGTTTCCCTGATGAACAACTTATGTCATGCAATGCTGTGAATCATACCTTGACTCCATGGTATGCTGATGTGACCAACTATTTAGCTACAAAAGCAATTCCTTCTCATTGGTCCTCATTGGATAAGAGGTGATTCTTTCGACTAGTGAGGCAATTCTTTTAGGACGAACCTTAATTGTTTAAATATTACTTGGATCAAGTTGTGAGGCGATGTGTGCTGGATGATGAATTCCAAAGTGTAATGGGATTTTGTCATTCTCATGCTTATGGGGGCCACTTCTCATCGAAGAAAATAGTGGCCAAAATTTTACAAAATGAACTTTATTGGCCTACTATGTTTAAAGATGTTCATTTTTTTTGTGTGGCTTATGATAGATACCAAAGGCTAGGGAGTCTTACTAGGAAACATATGATGCCCCTTAACTTTATTCTTGTTTTGGAAGTTTGTGATTGTGGAGGCATTGATTTTATGAGTCCATTTCCTAGTTCTTTTGGGAATCTCTATATTTTAATAGTCATTGACTATGTTTCAAAGTAGGTAGAGGCTATTGTGGCGTGGACCAATGACCATCAAGTGGTGGTCAAATTTTTAAAAGAATACATCTTTTCCTACTTCAGTATGCCTCGAGCCATCATAAGTGATGGTGGCTCTCACTTTTGTAATAAGCCAATTGGGGTACTCATGAGAAAATATGGCATTATTCACACAAGGTTGGTTTGCCATACTATCCTCAAACTCAAGGGCAAGTCGAATTAGCTAATCGAGAAATTAAGACAATCTTAGAAAAGACGGTTAATCCATCTCGAAAGGATTGGTCTTTGCACTTAATTGATGCATTGTGGGCCTACTGAAAGGTGTACAAAAACCATTCTTGATGCCTTCTCGTACCGTCTTGTGTATGAGAAAGTGTATCACCTCCTGGTTGAGGTAGAACACAAGGCATATTGGGCAATTTGACAGTATAATGAGGGATTGGGTGAAACTGGCAACCATCGCAAGTTACAATTAAATGAACTTGATGAAATAAGAAATGATGCGTATGAGAACGCAAAAATTTTGAAGGCAATGATAAAAGTCCGTCATGACCAACACATTCAACGAAAAACTTTTCATTTTGGTTAAAAGGTTCTTCTATACAATTCCCAATTACATCTCTTTCTGGAAAAGTTCAGAAGTAAATGGTCTGATCCTTATCAAATCAGGAAAAATTTTTCCTATGGAGCTATTGAGGTGCAAAATCTTAAGAATGGCACGCCTTTTAAGGTCAATGGGTAAAGGTTAAAGCCTATTTTGAGCCCTTCCATGGCAAGGAAGATTGTGTGGATCTCATTGTTCTACCAATCTTGGTTTGATTGTGGTCTGACTACGGACTTTTTCCCCCTTGTTTTGTCCCAGTTCTAAGTCATGCTTTTTGCTTTGAGGACAATGCAATCTCTTAAGTGGGGGTTGGGCGAGCTTGATTTGAGCTCTTTCTTTTTGAAAATTTGTAGTTTGTGTAGGTTTCATTTTGTAAATTTGTAGTCTTTTTGAGTTTTGAGTCTTTGTTTTACAATTTTTGATTTTTTTATGCTTTTTCTTTAATTTTTGTGACTTACTATCTGGACGCACTGTCGGTGTAACACCCTAAATTTTCTTGACTACACTATGTCCCTATTAAAAAGGGTAGAGTTTTCCAGTTTTTGTTTCCAATAAACAAGAAGGACCGGCACCACCATTAACATCCTGCTAAAACAAAACCGTCCTCATTTATTTTGCTTGTTTCTTCCTTAAACCGAAGAATTGAACGTCGAACCACTAGACACACCGGTCTAAACCCATCCCTATGAACCAACTTATACTTGAACCGGTCCAAAATCTACCCAAACCGGCCCACTATAAGCCAACACTGGTTTAACCGGTTACACACACATACCAGCCGGTTCTCCCTCTTCTTTAATACAACTCACCACAATAGTTAAAACCCTACATCAACCATCCCAAATCCTTATTATTGAATCAGCCTAGAGCCTTGTAACCATGAACAAACTGGTTCAAGGCTCCACCGGTTCAAGTATAAACCAGGACTCCACTAACTTTGCTATGATTACACCCATGCAAAGGTGGATGGTATTCTTTATACGCAAGCTCATAGATAACCACTGTACAGATATATCAAACCATGAGATAATAGATAGATTAAAGAAAATACATCGACTTGGGCACGATTTATTGTGCCAATACACCACCTTGCATTTCATGCATCTTTTTGGCATGACACCTGGCCTTAGACACTCTCTGTAACTCACTAGAATGCTTCTGTTTCTCTAGGCAATTCGAGTAACCTAGGGTGTTCGCCGAAAACAGATAAAAACCAACACAAACTGAGAGAAAGAGAGAAGGAAGAAGAGAGAACTTTAGGCCGAGCTTTTCAACGACACTCTAAGATGATAAACTACTTCCCTACACCTCCCTCATCATAAACCCAGTTGAATAGAAGGGGAACCATGGCTGAAAACTCAGAAAACCAAAGAGAGAGAGAAGGATTATTCTCGGTGGTTTTGGTCGTGGCAAGTGAGATAGGGGTTGGGGGCTATTGCAGCGGCTATGGAGTTTCTCAAGGACACCTATGGGTGTCCCAGAGAGACCCAAAGCCTCTGTACATGCTCTGTCCAACTCCTGGAATGAGTTTTGCCGGAAAAACTATCCAAAAGTGTGGCTCCGGCTACCGACCACCGTTGTCGACCGCACCACTTGGGCTCAACTCGTCTTGGGGTCAGGAACTCTTGAAGGGCTTAACGTCCGAAAATGGAGGGAAGATGGCCAAAATGCCAGTTGCAAGTCTGAACTGCTAGGGTTATGCCATGCAGTCCCCATTTTGGGCTCCGTCCAACCACCTCCGGCTACCGTTGGTCGAGCTCTAGCCATGAGTGTGAAACCCAGGACCTTACCAACACTTGGGGCTCACATGCATGGCCAGGAATACCAGGAATTGGCCAGAAAATGAACTTGAACGCAACCAGTCACGGTGGGAGGAAGAAGAAGGCTGTGCCTTCCTCCCCTACGCGAGGCTGGTGGCGTGTGTGGGCGCATCCCATTGATTTTGGCTCCAAAATTTTTATGGCCATACCTTGAGCATCTAAGTATCGTACCCTCAAAATTTTGGACCTTGAGGACTTCCCTGTGAATTACCATGAATTTATTTATCTGTTTGGCATGAAAATTTACAGAAAATAAAGGAGATATAAAAATATTCTAGAATTTTACCAGAAAATCCCTAAAAATATAGGGGACATAGATATGGGAGAGTAACCTTAGTAGATGCCCCGGATAAGAATTCCAAAATGTCTCCTATTCCTAGCCACTAGACAATTTTGTTCCTACCAAAGATGTGTACCACCCAAGATACTGACTATTTATGACACCGCACTACTAACAGTCTAAATTAATTAGTAAAAATATATATGGAAAATAGATATCTAACTCTTGTAATATGAACAGAAAATATTTGAAGAACCGAATCAAGTCTGCTGCACACATACTAGCAGGGTAGGACACTGTGCATTTTCTAAGATACATGTTCATTTATTTTCTATCCAAAGCTTTGTTTAAATGCTAAATTTTATATCCTGCTTTATTTGTGTTTCATGTCTGTTTGCATCACTGGGGAGAAATAAGGCAGGAACAACCGGATAAATGAAAGAATCTCGGGTTTGTATCATGGGTGACTGCTGATCAACTGGTATCGGGGCTACCATGAATCAGTATTCATTAACTTGATATGTGCTAGATAATCATGGGTGGGCCCCCACTAAACTTGAAGAGAAGGAGTGTCAAGGGTGGGCCCACTGGGCTTAATGATGGCCTAGGCAGGAAATACCTGCAGGATCCTAGTGATGATAAAAAGAAATGGGTTCATTTGTATGTCATAGCATTAAATTACTATACTGCATTTTAAACTTGCGTCTTATGGAGTCATGGTGTTTCTACTGAGCTTTGCAACTCACTCCTATTTTATGAGACAAATTTTCAGGAAATGAGAATTCAACTAGATTCCAAGGAAATGATTACGAGAAATGAACCACACAGTTCAGTTGGAAATTTTCCTCAATGTTTAGTTTGGATTGTATGTAAAATAAAGCTATGGATCTCAACTATAAGAATAATGTTCTTCGGATATAATAATCATTTTGGAAGTATGTGAATGATGTATCTTTAACTGATAAACCCCTTGTCCCGATCTAGAAGATAAAATGGGTTGTGATAGTCTAGACTGTCAATTCATCGTTCGGACGCATGGTTCGGACGATACGAAGACCGTTCGGACAGGTGACACTATCATGGGTGACGTCAGCACATGCGCAATTAATGGCGTCGTCTGGACGGTCAATCCATCATCCAGACGGTTAAGCTACCATCCAAATGCATGGTTCAAACGGTACGAAAGTCGTTCGAACGGGTGACATTAGCACAGACACAATTAATGGCGTCCGGACACTATTCAGACGCGCGTCAAACGCACCGT
This sequence comes from Euryodendron excelsum, assembly GCA_033060915.1. NCBI lineage: Eukaryota > Viridiplantae > Streptophyta > Magnoliopsida > Ericales > Pentaphylacaceae > Euryodendron > Euryodendron excelsum. Next base: position 46,928,557 of record CM065380.1, on the reverse strand, counting down.
TCGGACACATAATTACCATTCGGACGCAAAATCACTGTCCAGACACATTTCGTACGTGCGTCAGACGGCCTCCCAGTGCTTAAAAATATGCATCTGAAGTGATTCTAAACTCACTACAGATGCTATATAGAGAGGTTTTTTAAGAGCTTTGAGAGCTTTGGATGTTAGCGAGGCCTTGTTGGACCACGAGCATGTGCCCTTGACTCCTCCGCCTGTTGTGTCACGCTCCTCTAGGTATTCCTATGACACTTTCTTATAGTTATTCCTTATTTTCCTAAAGTTTATCTTAGGTTTGTATCGAGTGTAGCATGGTAGGCAAAAGGGCCCCTGTTGCCCTTCCAACTGGCCCAGCAGGTACCTAACCACCCCCAGCTTATGACCCACATCGCTTTGTATTGAAGGACTCTTTCGAGTCATTCACCTAGACTTAGATTAGGAGGGGTTGTGTCCTAGAGCGTAGGATGGACCTAGCCTAGTTTAGGGACCCCGGGTTTTTATGGACTGATATTTTTTAGGGTCGGGCCCTCTCACCACCTTGATGGAAGATATCATTTTTATTTTGTTCTCTGAGTTTATGGCGAACATTTCCATTTGCTACGTCACACCGGGGCATGAGCGGATCATATCCTGAGTCAAAGGGCATGACATTGAGGTCACACCCAGTACTTTTGCAACTGTAGTAGGACTCTTTAGAGTGACAGATCCTCAATTTAGTTTTCCGTCTAGGGGAGCCTTTGAAGATTTCGAGGTTGTGTCCGTTGAGGTTTGTTTCCTAGACACTTAGTGGATTGGTTGTCGACAGCTGCCGACTAGATTGTTGCTCCCAATATACTCTGCCTTTTTCATTTTTTGTTATCATTTCATATTCCCCATTACTAGACATTTTGACGTTAAGAGGGATAGGGCAAGTCTATTGTGGGCTATAGGGACGAGGCAGACCATAGATCTCATGCTATTGATGTTTAGAGTGCTCGTGGAGGAGTGTTTGCACCCGCATGCTCAAGGTTCTATCCCATTTGGGATTATCCTGCCCGGGTGATCGAGACAGTGCTTGGGGGTCCAGTTCTAGGTTTGCCTCGACAGCAGCAGACGAGGGAGCTGGTAGATAGGTCCACCATTCAGTGGGGACTTAGGGCATAAAGACCACTTCAGCTAGAGCAGCAGCAGCAACCACAGATGCCTATTTAGGAGCGGTAGCAGTAACCACTGATGCCTGCTTAGGAGCAACCAGACCTAGCTGATTCAGTCCAGTACGATCCCCATATTCAGTTTGAGTAGCCGCAGGACCATCCAGGACAGCGGCACTTCTAGCCGTAGATGCCAAACCAGTCACTGCAGATGCTTATGCGGATGCAACGAACATTAGATGCCTTAGCTGCAACATCGGCACATCAGTCTGTTGATATTTTGAGGCTGGAGAGTTCCATAGGTACGGGAGTGGCCTAGCATCATGACTTTGCCACTGCTCAAGCCTCACATGCCGTTTACATTGCTACACTTGAGGGCCAGATTCGAGTTCAGACTGAGCACATCACTACACTTGAGGGTCAGGCCCAAGGCTAGTTTAGGATTATTAAGGAGTTGTTTGTAGAGGTTCGGGCTCTGGGAGCAGCTATAACACCACCTCCTAATGATAATGGAGATAATCTACAATAGTCTAGGGTTTAGATGCATCTTGTACATACATAGCATATCATTACCTCATGTTTTGTATCTAAAACCCTGTTTTGATATAGTGGATTACGTTTTTGAGTTTTCTATTGTACATCATTTTCTGTATAACCTTTATCTCTATCTTGAATTTATGGACTGTTTAGCTACAGGTGTGCTTAGACATTGGTATATATCATTCACTTGTACCATTATGATGGAGATTCTGGTATTGTATGATATCAGTATCAGTTTTTATTATGTTCACACATTTATTCCTACCTTTCCTTATATATGCTTTTTTAGTTAATTGCGAAAGATGTGTTGATCTTTCATTTTTGATGCACTATACCACTATTTGTGACAGTATAACCTAACTTAAGTTGAGATTGACTCGCTTCTTACTTCTAATTACATTAGGAGTGCTTAATTCATGCATTGGTAGAAGGTTGTACACTTTGAACATAAGTTATGTTTTGTGACATCATTTGTTACTATCTTTGGCATTTTCATCCTTACGTAGTGGAGATTACAACCTTGTGAGCTTCAGAGTATTGACCGTATTTCAAAGCGTTTACATTTACTTAAAGTTAAATCTTTCACCCTCATTTTTCTTGAATAACTTCATTATACTTGCATTTGGTTCACAAGATGAGTTTTGATCTTGGAATTGACATTTATACTCAATGGAATGTTATGATTTGGTACCTTAGACGTGGTTCTTGGCTCATTTTTTTCTTGATAGCCATCGACTTCCTTTTATATGAGCTATATGACCTTGTATTACTTCATTTGTCACCAATCTCATTTTTTATAGGTAGCAGTAATATTCCATTTCCCCCACCTATGTGCGAACAAGAATTGTGTGGTATATAAAAAAATGAAATAAAAAAAAGGAGATTGGTTAGGGAATTCAATAGACAAGTAAGTATATGGCAGGGTTGAAAATATCAAACTGAAAAGGGAGTACCAAGTGGATTGGCAACAAAGTAAAGAAAGAAAGAATTGTAAAAGTTGAAAATGTTTATATACATGAAGACTTGATTGTATAAAAAAGGAGGAGTTGGGGCTAATATTCATTCATCATCTCCTACCTAGATGATTTGATTTTTACTTACTTCTTTTCATCCCTACCTTATATCTCTTTCAAACTTTTTTTTCCCACCTTTAAATCACTTAATTGATCTAAGGATGCTTGATTGTAAGCTCCATTATAGTAAAAAATTTATCTTGTCAATTCTTTGAATCGTTACTCATCTATGAATGTTCCTTCATAAAGTTATGCGAAGGTCGATACACTTACTTCTTTTTCGGTTCTTGTATTGGATATGTTCATTTGCATTAACTATACAATTACTCTGTTGTTGAATATATCATTGTGAGAACCATGTGGGTCTTTAATTTCGAGTGTATAACCGGAGAAGATTGAATCAAAGCTTTAAGGTTTGGATTTGCATAAATGAGTTTCATAAATGTTGCTTAGCATTGACTTATCACACACATACATGAACTTCTCTAGTGGATGAATTTGTGCATACTCGTATATGTATTTGAAGTTTGGAGTATGTCCATCGATATCTTGAGTGGGTAGTGCATATTTTTCTTAACCATATCTTGAATTACAGTTCACAAAGATGTTTGTGGGTATCATTATTGGAAACCCTCACGAGACACCACTCGTCCACTAGGGTAACTTAGGGGTTTAAAGGATTGGTGCATATACTTAATATTGGTCCAAAAGGCAACCCAAGAGAGGGGGTGAATTGGGTTTTTCGGAGATTTATATCAATTAAGATTAATTAAAATTAATCTAAGCAATGTAATAGTAATCCAACTATATATGATGCAATGCAATCAGTAGAAATAAGAAAAACAGAGCAATAGAAGGGAGACACAGATTTACCGAGATTCAACCACAAACCGTGGTCTACGTCCTTACCCCAAGACCTCCTTGAAGTCTTCTTCCATTATGTAATCACCTATTACAAGATGGGCTACTAATTGACAAAGTGCTCTGCTCACTATACAAACAACTCCTCACCGAGCTCTTCAATCTGCAAGTGGTTTTGTCCAAGCTGCACTCAAACTTACAAGAGTTTTGCTTTCACAAAAGAACTTTCAAACTCTCAGTTACAAATGTATAAATGTATACAAGTAACTAACACTCTCTAGCAATAGTAGATTTACAATCAAAGCTCACAAATGAACACAGGAAGAATATTCAGAGTATATTAGTGATTTAGTCAGTTGATCTTGTTTTTGTCTTCAATCACATGTATAAATGCAGCTGGAAGGTTATATATATATCCCTGTATTGATTCCATTCGTTAGAGGTGGTTGGGTATCATAAATGCACATCCAGCTGTTATAACGTTAAGAAAAATAGCCGTTATATCCAAGGAGTCCGCTCCAGGTTTGTGGAGTCGACACTTTCTGCTTCTACATTTACCAGACGATGTTCACTGACTTCATGAGTCCGCTCTTCATATCGATGAGGTGACTCCTTGTTCATTCTGTCTTCACATCTTTGGCTTCTGCTGTCATGAGGCGACACTTCATCTTCATGTGTCCGCTCATTGATCATTTCATCTTCAAGCATTTTACTTCTGCTACCAAGAGGCGACTCTTCGTCTTCATGTGTCCGCTCATTGATCATGTCATCTTCAAGCCTTTGTGCTGTCTCTATGAGGCGACTCTTCATGACAATGAGTCCACTTATTGTCTACCTAGTCTCCAGGCTTTTTGCTTCTGTGATCAAGAGGCGACTCTTCATTTCTCATGAGTCCGCTCTTTGTCTATTTGGTCTCCAGGCTTTTTACTTCTAGAACCATGAGGCGACTCCTCATTTCAGTGATGCCGCTCATTGCCCAGATATCTGTATTTTATCTTTTAACGATTCAGATCATCTTAACATAGGTATAAGGTCGTCAAGGAGTGTTTATTTTGGGGTATGATGATCAATCAAATCTTCTAAACTCATCAGAGTTAACTTCTATTCAATTTGGATTGAATCAATCATTGGATATTGATCTTCTTCTTGAATCTCAAACTGTCAAAACTTCCTTTTTTCATTGTAGAACATCTTCTTCAGTGCCAAGCTTCCTCAATTGCGTAGAGCTTCACAATGCTTCAATTCTGATTTCCTTTCTTTGATAGCAATTTTTCTTTCTTCTTTACCGATCACTTCAGTGAGACCATTGCAGACCTGATGAAGTCTCTTCATTACATTTAGTCTTCATTGATCCTTTATATTGTAGAAGAATTCTTCACTTGGATTCCAGGTAGGGATTAGGCAATCATTGTGAGCTGTCTTTCTCAACAACTTCAATCATGAATTGATCTTTGCATTCTTGATGAAGTCATCTCTTGAGCATTTTCAATCTCTTTAACAATCAATTCCTCTTCAACTGATCTTTGCACTTCTTCAACTGATCTTTGTATATTCTGATGAGATCTTCTCATTTCTTGAGTGCAAATTAATTTTCATTGAATCTATGCATACTTTGATGAAAGCTTCAATTGATTACCTTCAATCTCTTCGAATGTAAGACATTTGCTTGAAGTAGAAATAAGCGACAATCCTCTGTTTGGTTCATTGCATAGCTCTTAAAATTCATTACTTGATCTTTGAATTTGTTGTGCATTCTCTTTGACATGCATTAGACTTAAGATTGAACTTTAAGTCTAAATTATGAACTTTGTTAATCTGCACACTAAGTAGATTCATTAGTAAAATAACACAAGATTTAGTTATCATCAAAATCATCATGAGAATTAACCTTAAGTCAATAAGGGTCAACTTTAAGTCAACACTTAATGCACCCGCAATTCCCCCTAAAGAGGATTTTACTTTTTTGTACATATCTCTTCTTTTATGTATTTTTGCTAGGGACTAGCAAAAGCTAAGTTAGGGGGTGTTGATTTCACTCCAAATGTGTAATCATAATCCCCTAATTAGTGGTTTGTTAGCCCTAATATGTTCCTTAAAATAGGTTTTTAGTAATAAATTACTCTAAATGGGTTTTATTTGTGTATTGTAGGTTTTTCGAGATAAAATGGCAAAAATGGGCTAAAAGTGCAAGAAGACTGTTCGGACGATGATACTACCATCCGAACGATGAATTCACCGTCCAGAAGCACTGTCCGGACGGTCAATTCACCATTCAGACGCACCGTCCGGACTGACATTTCACTGTTCGGACGCTCTTTAGACAGAATAGGATACCATCCGAACGCTACGTTAAACAGGGGACTTCCAGAGTTGAGTTTTTGTGTTTGAAGCCATTCCAGAGTTATGATTTAGCATCTGAAGACCGTCTGAACGGTCAGGGCTACCGTCTAGATTTTATAACAACCGTTCGGATAGTCATCACACCGTCCATATATACTTCGAACGTGTGCCAAATGCACTTTGGATGGTTGGAGCAATTTTTGACTCTAAACCTAGCTGTAGCTGAGAAAAGGAGTGTGATGTTTTTGGGCAAGAAGTGCAGTAGCTGAAAGAAAAATTCAAGAAGAATGTTTGGTTTTGTTTGTATTTGTTTTGAATTTTGTAGTTAGGATTTTGAGAAGAATATTTGAGATAAAATCTTGCCAGATTTTTGTCTCATTCCATGTTATCTTCCTCATTATCTCCTTGTAATCTAACGAAGAGTTTTTGTTCAATAAATTCTAGATTTATAGTTTTAGATGATAGTTGTTCATTTTTGCAAGTTTTTTTCCATAGATTTCTCTAGCTAAACCCATTATTTGGGTACAAATGTGAAGACCTACCAAGGAAGGCATAGGAAGTGAAAGAGGAGTTTCTAAATATCATTGAATATCTATATTGTGTTTATTCTCTATTTTTGGAATTGATTGTTGTAAAAAACTTAGATCTATAATCATGGTTGATTAACTTGTGGTTTATTTCTAAGAATCTCTCAAAGGTAATTAAATCTAATTCTAATTAAAAAGAGAATCCAAGATTTTAAAGCTAAATATTCCGAATCAAGGATCCATTGGAAGATCCTTGATTTGAGTTAACCCAAACGTCCCCTTCAAATTCCATGCCAAAATTGGTGGGTTGAAGCAATTGCATTCAGACTCCTTTTATTCCATTTAAATCCCTAATCATTTTGCTTGAATTTTCATTGGCTTAAACTAATCTATTTTTAATTGCTTTTAGTTGTAGAATTCTCAAGTCTATTAAATTGCTCTAGTTAGATTTTTAATTGTTCAAATTAGTATTTTAGTTGTTGTTTTTGATTAATTTCTTAGTTGATAGTAAAAACAATCCACAAACCCCTAAAGATTTTTTATTTAATTTTAGTTGCCATAGATTCAATACCATCCTTGTCTTGTAATTTTAATTCGAATAATTCTTAAATTGTGATTGTTACTATTGCTAAATTTGCACAAATTCCATGGGCAAACATGATAATAGAGATGCTTCCATTTAAACTACAAACGCCTCCAACATGTGCGTTGGAGGAGTGAAGAGGAGTCATTAGGCGGTAACGCATATTTTGTTACTTTCATTGATGATGCTTCACGGAAGGTGTGGGTGTATTTTTTGAAGACAAAGGACCAGGTATTCGACTACTTCAAGCAGTTCCATGCCTTCGTGGAAAGGAAAACAGGAAAGAAGCTGAAGTGCCTCTGGACACCCAATGAAAGCGTGTACACTTCCAATGAGTTCAAAGCATTCTACACCAATTGCGGTATCCGACACGAGAAGACGATCCCACGTACCCCACAACACAATAGTGTAGCTGAGAGAATGAATCAGACTATTGTGGAAAAAGTCTGATGCATGCTCAGTATGGTGAATCTACCTAAGCCATTCTGGGCTGAAGCTGTTTGTGCTGCCTGCTACCTGATCAATAGATCACCATTAGTGCCGTATAAGTTCAAAGTTCTGGAGATGGTGTGGTTTGGCAAGAAAGATGTCTCCTACTCTCACCGGAGAGTGTTGGTTGCAAGGCGTTTGTACATGTGTCCAAAGAACAACTACAGAAGCTGGACTTGAAGTCTACTCCATGTATCTTTATTGGCTACGGAGATGAAGAGTTTGGATACAGACTATAGGATCTAACAATGAAGAATGTCATTAGAAGTAGGGATGTGGTGTTCTAAGAGGACCAACTCTACGAGGATTTTGCAATGTCCAAAAAATCTAATTCTAGTGCTCGAGGAGACATACATGATCTTGCTCCAGTACAGTTTGCCACAGATACTGATGGAGTGGAGAATGACAAAGATAAAGAGAAAGATGGTGTCGAGCAGGGGGAACAACAACCCTCTCCACCAGAAGAAGAAGAACTCCCACAGCTAGTTGGTGAGGTACCTCCCCAGATTGAAGAGCCTCAGCCAAGGAGATCAGAGAGAGGCCGACAATTGATTCCATCAAGAAGATATTCGAAATCAAACCACAACTTGCTGACAGATGAGGTGGAGCTAGAGAATTTTCATTAAGTACAGACTCATACAAATAAGGGCCAGTGGATGCAAGTCATGCATGAGGAGATGAGTTCTTTACAAAAAAATCAAAGCTATGAGCTGGTCAAACTTCCTAAAGGAAAGAAAGCATTGAAGAACAAGTGGGTGATCAAGTTGAAAAAAGACGGTAGCGGTAAGCTAGTGAAACACAAAGCTCGATTGGTCGTCAAAGGTTTTCAACAAAAAAAAAGGAGTTGACTTTGATGAGATTTTTTCGCCAGTTGTGAAGATGACCTCAATTCGAGTGATACTCGGATTGGTAGCTAGCTTGGACATGAAGCTTGAACAGATAGATGTGAAGACATCATTTCTTCACAGAGGCTTGAATGAAGAGATCTACATGGAGCATCCAGAAGGTTTTAAAGTGTTAGGGAAGGGGCATTTGGTCTGTAAGCTGAATAGGAGTCTCTATGGCCTTAAGCAAGCCCCGAGATAATGGTACAAGAAGTTTGACTCATTTATGGTGGACCATAGGTACAAGAGGATTGCAGCAGACCAGTGTATATATGTTCAAAGATTCCCTGATGACAACTTTGTTGCATTCTTACTTTATGTGGATGATATGTTAATTGTTGGCCATGATGCTGTCAAGATTAGCAAATTGAAGATGACGTTATCTCAATCCTTTGACATGAAGGATGCAGACCCAGCTTAATAGATATTGGGCATGCAGATAGTTCATGACAGGAAAGCCAAGAAGTTGTGGCTGTCATAGGAGAAATATGTTGAATGGGTAATTAAGAGATTCAACATGAGAAATGCCAAGCCAGTCAATACTCCACTGGCTAACCACTTCAAGCTAAGCAAGAGTTCGTGTCTCTCCTCGAAGACAAAGATGGAAGAGATGGAAGTAGTCCCATATTCTTTAGCAGTTGGGAGTCGTATGTATGCCATGGTATGAACAAGACCAGGCATTGCTCATGATGTAGACGTTGTAAGTAGATTTCTCTCCAACCCTAAAAAAGAGCATTGGGAAGCTGTCAAGTGGATTCTTAGATACCTAAAAGATATGACAATGTTATGCTTATGCTTTGGGGGAGCTAAACCAGTCTTGGAAGGATATTCAGATATGACCAATGATCTTGATAAAAGGAAATCTACATCAGGATTTCTTTACACCTTTGCAGGGGGAGGTGTTTCATGGTAGTCTAAATTGCAGAAGTGTGTGGCTTTATCTACAACGAAGGCGGAGTATATTACTGCAATGAAAGCTAGAAAAGAGATGTTATGGCTGAAGCATTTTCTCCAAGAACTGGGAATCAAACAGAATGAATACAAGATGCATTGTGACAATCAGAGTGCTCTAAATTTGAGCAAGAATTTAATGTACCGTTCCCGAACAAAGCATATCGACATTCACTATCATTGGATATGTAAGGTGATGGAGCAACAACTATTAAAACTTGAGAAGATTCACACAAAAGAGAATCCAGCAAACATGCTAACATATGTGGTTACTCGTGAGAAGCTCGAGCTATGTAGAGCCATAGCCGGAATGGATGCCAATTGAAGGACGTTAGATTGCATTCTCCTCCAATGGGTATGAAGGGAGAGAATTACTGAGATGGGTTCACACCTATTGTCAAAAGCCAAATCAAAGATAGAAGCCACCGCTTACCATGGATCAAGGAGGAAGGAAGCATTCTCATTGCTTTGTCAAAATTGTCAGTGTTGAGTCAATACCTTGATTTTGATGATAACAAAACATAGTTTAATGATCTAATAATTCTACTTAGTGTGCAAATTAATTATTAATTAGATATTGATTTGAAGTTTATCATAATGGAGGATGTGTGATGCAAAGATAAGAATGAAGAATGAAAAGCATGATAAGATGACGTATTCAACAAAGCTAATATTATAAGAGAATAAAGGAATTTCAAAATGATAAAAAGCTTGGATTGAAGATTGATAAGCATGAAAGAATGGCATATTCAACAAGTGGTGATCTTATAGAGAATGAAAAAATTTCAAAGATGATAGATGTCAAAGAAGAAGAGACCAACTCAAAGACTTGGAAGCTTTCTTAGAAGATTTGAAGATGTCTTGAAAGTATGGAAGAAATCACAAGACATGAAAAGCTTTCTTGGAAGAGTTGTTAAAGTCTATGAAAAAGTTATATTGATTGAAGAATCTTAGAAGAAATCTAGAAATGAAGATCAAGTAAAGAGATGTTCAAAGAATGATAGAAAATCAGTTGAATAAATGAAAATTTTAAGTCTTGGAAGCTCTCTTGAAGTTATTGAAGAAGACTTAGATCAATAGATGAAGTAATGGTGATTGAAGAACTTTACAAGAAATTAAAATTGAGTTAATCCATCTAGAATAGATTAAAGATATTCTTGAAGTTATCAAGCCTTAAAGAAGTATTTGCAAGCCTTAAAAAGCTTATTTAGATGATCCTTGAAAAGATTAGAGACTTTGGAGAAGATTGGATAAAAACTGCAAAAACAACCTTTTTGGTAAAAAGAGTCGACTCATCAAGTTTCATGAGTCAACTCTTTCAAACAGAGCCTTGAAAATCTGCTGGAGACTCAAAAGAGTCGACCCCTCATCATTCAGGAGTTGACTCATTTCAACAGAGCGTAAAAACTCTAAAGACTGCTTAAAAGAGTCGATCCCTTACTGCAAAAGAGTCGACTCATTGGGATAGAGAGTTGAGTCTGCAGATTTTGACCAAAAGAGTCGACTCATTGTAAAAAGAGTCGACTCATTGTAAAAAGAGTCGACCCCTGATAGTAATGATTATATTTCTGACAGGTGTTATGGGGCGATCTGCAACCAAAACTTCTCTCATACTTCTCCAACGGATAGAATCGATCCATAACTTTAAATACAAGATATCTACAGCTTCTATAAGGATGAATTAAGTAATTACATCATTGGTATCAAGAGCTTAAAGCTAAAAATCTCCTGTGCCTTAACTGCCATATATTTTTGCTGGGTGTTTACGGTTATTCATTGAGCTGTACTTGTTCATATACTCATTATGAGAGTTACTCATTGTATAACCTTTATTCATTTCACTTGGGTGGGTTTGTAAACTTGTAAGTTTGAGTGTTCTTGGGTTAAAACACTTGTAAATTTGAGTGAAGTTTGGACAAAATCACTTATAAGTTTGAGAGAAGCTTGGACAAAATCTCTTGGGTTGTGAGAGCTTGGGGAAGAGCTCTTGTAAGAGTGAGCTGGGCACTTGGAGCAAAACCAGCAACTGTGTAAGGGATTTTACATAGGGGAATACCTTCGAAAGGATCGAAGAAGAGAGGACGTAGGTAAGGTTGGCCAAACCTCTATAAATCTGGTGCTTTTCTATTCTTGCTCTGTTTTATTTATTTTCTCACTATACTTACTTGCATTATATTTCATTACTTTCTTGCTTGATTTATACTTTGATTAATCATTGTTAAAGTTCTTAAATTTTGTTTAGTTGCGTTATTTGAGATAAATTTTATAAAACTCAATTCACCCCCCTTCTTTGATTGCCTTCTTGGGCCAACAGTCAGCACCGTCCATCCAATTTGTCAAGATTGTGCAACTATAAATCTTGACAAAGGAATCCTCCATCCTCTATAAATAGAGGGTTAAGGTGAGGGAGAAGGGCATATCAGTTGCTCAAGCATAAGCAACTACAATGAGTGAGCCTTGAGAGAGTTTTTTTTTTATTTATAAAGAGTGATAGTTGAGTTGAGTGAGTGTAGATGCCTCCTCCTCCTCCTCTGTTTTTATTTTTGTGATTAATACAGAGTTTTTTTCTCATCAAGTGTGTTCTTTAATCTCTGGACAAGGGTGTACACCCAACATTCATCATATCATTTGTGGTCACAATTAGATTTTTTAGTGTATTTTTAGAATGTTATGCATTTTCGTAGTCAATAGTTCTAAATCTTTCATGCTTTTAGGCATTGTTCAACCCTACGGGCACACGATGGCCATATTTTACTTTACGATGTATTTCGTTATTTTGGCGATTTCCGGCTTAGAAAATTATCTATTTATTTGGACTTGTTGAATGTCGTTTCAAATTCTACCTGAAAATGCTTCGTAATAGTAAATAGAGTCATAAAAATTTGATATAAACTCAAACCATCTCTTATATTCTGTTTGGAATTCAAATTTTTAGTAAAAAATTAAAAAAAATAAAAATATAAAAAAAAAGAGAACAAAAATCCAGATTGTAAACGAAACATTAATCAATCAAGTTTCATCTATATAACTCATCTTATAATTTTGACTTTCTCCTTTCTTTTAATTCTTCCTGTCGCCCTTGAATACATAGTTCTTCAGCATAAGAGAAAAATTATTTGTATTTAAATTGATGTATAATTAAAAACCAGCACAAATATTTTTATTTAGACTGTAATTTTAGTTGAGTGTTGGACTCATATTCTCAATACGATGTATTCATGCCATCATAACCATCTAGGCGATAGATAGTGTTATTTTAGCAACTTACAAAGCCAGTCAAATGCTGCACTTATTAACATATGGGCAACGCTAGGGACAGTCTCTTATTCAGTCACTGCTCCAACAGGCGCTACTTAGTGTAGACGCGTGGCACTTCTTATGATGCTTTAACAGGCAACCGGAGAAATCAAACAGACACCAAAAAGTTAAAAAAAATAAATTTTGTACATCACCTTTTCTTTCGTCTTCCCCACCGTACTTTCCCAAAGCGAAGACGTCCCCACCGTCGGCCAACACTCATTCTTTCTGTTCATTGTCCCTCTCACCCACGCAAACAATTTCTTTGTCGTGGAAAGTACTTTTCGTCTTGGTTGGAGTCCGCCAACACTAGTCTTCCTTCTTATTGAGCGACAACTTATCGCGTTTGCCAAAATCTCAATGAGATTATGCCTTAAAAACTTTTTCCACTTCAGTTTTGTGATTTTACCATTTTCATTTTACACAGGTTAAAAAATCAAGTAATATAGGTTGAGATATCATATTTGAGAAAAGGAATTTTTATAATTAAACCATGTTTTGTTTTAATGTTGTGAAGAATTGCTGAACTCAATAATTAAACCCCTTTCTTTCTGAACTAAAATATTATACATGAAACCATGCAATCATATTCGAGAGCGACTCTAATGGATTTGGAAGAACACTAGTGGAGTGGTGTTGGTGTTGGTTTTAATGAGAGAGTGAGAGAGAGGGGATGAGAAAAGAGAGTTTAATCTGTGGAAAGACATTGGGAAAGATTTGTATAACTTTTCAATTTTCTAACCCCTCCCTAAACCCTAGAAATCTCGAGTTTGTTAACCCCCAAATCAGCACCACCGTAGAGGAAACTCAGAGAATGTGTTACTCACAGATATATTGATATTTATATATATATATATATATATAGAGAGAGAGAGAGAGAGAGAGAGAGAGAGAGAGAGAGAGAGAGAGAGAGAGAGAGAGAGAGAGAGAGAGAGAGAGAATGGTAATAGGGATGGTTTGACACCATTGGGCTTGTGGAGAGGTGGTCAACGGCAGCAGAGTTGGGGTTGGGTTTGTGAGGTGGGAGGGAGGGGGTGGTCGGTGGTAGTGAGGGGCAGAGGGAAGAGAGAGAGACCCACTTGCGGCAGTTGCGGGTGGTGGAGGTGAGGTGATAGTGGTGAGTCCAGGGCTTGCGGCCATCACTGCAAATCATGATGTGCCATCTTCTCGGTGGTCGGAGATCGGAGATTCCTCTTGTGGTTGGTAACGTTTTTGAAACGGTCGCCGAAAGCTCACCAGCAAGGCGACTTTTAAAACCAGAGAAATCGTCGTTCTTTGATTTTTTTATTTATTATTTTCTTAAAGCAACCGGTACTAGCAAATTGCCAGTTTCCTCACAATTATAAGTACACGTGTCGAATTGTGAAGGCGGGAGTGCAAAAGTGACTGTAAAAACGTCTGTATTTAGCATTCTCCTTAACATATTAATAAGGAAAAAAAAACGTTATTTTTACCCTCTATATTTTATGTATATTCACTTTTGCCCTCTTGGGTTCGATTCTCCTCATTGTTGCTCATTCTCTTTTATTTATTACCTCATTCCAAATATACTATTTTATACATATTTTCTAATGTGTATCATGCCACATATTATAACTCTTTACAATTTTTTTACTTATTTTTTTGTAGTTAAGGAATTTTCTTATCTATTTGAAGACTATGTTCTCCTTATATCTTGTTTTTTATTAATTAAAGTTATGAGTGTTAACCGAAAAAAGTATTAAAAAACAATTAGTCTTTAAAAAAAACCTATTCTTTAAAAAAAAAAAAAACCTCAATGGAGTTAAAATTGTTATCACTTTACATCTCTAATATTGACTTGATTAAGACTTATATACTTTAAATTTATTTGAATTTTACTAGAGGCCCAATAGATTATTAAAATATAGTTAAAAGTTTATTAATCCATTTAATATCGATACTATAAAATAAAAAATATGCACAGAGCAATTTGAGGTCTATATCCAAAAAGTATACAAAGAAAAGAAAAAAGAAAAATAGCAATAAGAGATAATGGTTACTTTAAAATAGCAATAAGAATGAGGTTTTTCCTAAGAATTATCTTTTATTGCTATTTTTATTTTTATTTTTTTCATAGTTTTTGGATATAAACCTCAAATTGGTCTATGCATTTTTTCTTCTTCTTCTAGTATTGATATTAAATGGATTTATGAACTTTTAACTATATTTTATATAATCTATTGGGCCTCTAGTAAATTTAATTTGTGAGGAGTCTAAATAATTTTAAAGTATGTAAGTCTTAATCAAATCAATATTAGAGATGTAAAGCGATAACAATTTTAACTGCATTAGATTTAAAAAAAAAAAGAATAGGTTTTTTTAAGACTAATTTTTATACTTTTCAAGCTTAACGGCCATAATTTTAATAAATAAAAAAATAAATATAAGAAGAATATAATCTCCAAATGGAAAAGAAAATTATAAAGAGTTATAATATGGCGCATAAGGGCATGTTAGGAAATATGTATGAATTGGTATGTTTGGAATGAGGGCATAGATGAGAGAGAATGTACAATAATAAGGAGGTTTAAAAATAAGAGGGTAAAAATAAATATAAATGAATCATAGAGGATAAAACTAAGATTTTTCCCACCATATATGGCCTTAACCATAGTATATAAGACTTTAAATAATTTGAGCCTTCAAAATTTGTTTTCGTAATTTATTTTTATGGGTTAAATCGATGTATTTTTTTTTGTTTTTGAAGTTAACTAATTAAGTTGATTTTGGCTCTTCTTTTTATTAACCTTTTTCTCATATCGATTAGTTCATTTTTTTCTCAAAGAAATGTAGAACTTGTATAAAGCCCTAATTATAGCATATAATGTTTTAAGAAATTTGATGATTTCAAAATTATTTTATTAGTACGATTTATTTACTTATTAAACTTGCGTTTTCTTCCTACTTAATTTTGGGTCTTGTTTTTGAACGAGCTTTTTTTTCCACTTAGATATTGACTTTTCTTTTTTTTAAAAAAATGTAAAAATTATATAAGGTAAACATAAAGCTCTAAAAAAATTAGGCCTAAAGCGCCTTGCCTGAGAGAAATTATTATGTACTCTTGCACTGTCACGTGTTCGTATTCCTCCATTTGAAGTGACCCCTAACTAGCAGGTAGAATATTTAAACTTAGGTAAGAAAGGAACGCATGTGAATGATAGAATAAGAATGATGTGGCGTACCAGAACCACCGAATAATTTTTTACCCTAGGTTAAACTTGGGACTGCTGGTATATATACATTATACACACAGTGTGGTACAGAGCGCGAGAGAGAGGAATCCCTCCTTACATCAGTTCTCTTCCTTTCTAGGGTTACCACTGGAATTCCTTTCTACGGTTATCACGGGAAAGGCCCAAGAGACATGCCCCCTCAGTCCTTGGTTTCTGTCTCTGTTGGGTATACATTCTTCTCTTCAGATCATCTCAGGTTCAGGTTCAGGTTCACTATTTGCATTACGCTTCTTTTATGTTCATACCTTTTGGTATTAAAAGACTTAGGAAAATTTGAAGTGCTAGTGCTTTATTTCCCAAATTTTATCTAAAGATTGGAACCAAGATTGAAATGTTTTTTTATATTCTCCTATATTTTGTGAAATAGGTTTACTTGGAACTGGTAGTTGGATTTTCTGTGAGCTATTTGACTATTTTTTTTTTCATCAGTATGTGTATATATATGAATTTGAATGCATTATTACATGTGCCCTTAAAAAGTTTGGAATTCCCAAAAGTTTCTAACATTGTGGGAGGGAGCTAGTATTTGTTTTCTCCTAACATTAATTGCTTCCCCGGTGCTTGTACTGATGTGTGTCTTTTGCTGTTTGTTTGTTCTGTTCATTTTTGTCTGGGTCTATGTTCACTTGCAATCTGCAACCTCACTTTTGTTTCCTAGAACATTATGTTTTGCCTTCAAATTAATGTTTATAGTTTCCCAAAATTTTTCTAAAGGAGAGGAACAAAATTAGGTTTTTCTTATTTTTCTTTTGTTGTAATAAAATAGGTTTGTCTTTTGGGAGGAAAGTTGAAGGCATGAGTGGAGTCGGAAAAAAGATCAGGTTTGTTTCTCCTAATTTTGCATATTTTACTTATTCAATTAAAAGTTTTTTTTTTTTTTTAATTTTTTTGCTTTTTTGTTGATTGCTTATGGTCAGTTATAACCAAAGGATACGTTGATGGTTGTGGCATCCATTATAGCAATAGTCACATTCCAAGCAATCATGAGCCCTCTTGGTGGTGTTTGACAAGACGATTCGAATACACATAGAAATGATTCGGATACACATAGAGCTGGGGAAGCTATAATGGCTTATCATCATCCAACCTTGTATACATCTTTCCTTTGTGGTGGATTGGTTGCATCACTACTCTTAATGCTTTTGCTTACGTATGTGTTTTCGTGTGGGCAAAGGTTGTTTACATTGATTTTGGCAATTATCAACTTGATGATAATCACATGCTTGACATCTGTTTATGTGATTTCTGTGTTTATGGTGACACCTGACAGAAAACCCCTCAAAATTGCAATTGGAGTTGTAATCATAATGAGCTGTGGTTTGATGACACTTCATCTCCTACTGAATGCCATCCACTTGATGGTAGATGTGGTAATAAATTCTTGATGGAGATAATATTTCTTCAAACTTTTTCTTTATGAAATGTTGATTTGAATTGATGAAATTCATTTACACCTGCACGAAATGAAGATGTAGATGCTCACAAATATTATTCCAATGTACATATTTGCTTATTTAGTTTCTGGTGGTATGTGTAAAGATGATGAAATTGTTGTACCACGAGAAACCGATGTCCTAATTAGTATTTGCTATGTTGCATGGACCCAGGTACGAGTGCCAGGTGAAGATATGCATTTGACTCAAGTTACCACTCGAAAGGCCCGAGGGACATGCCCCCTCAGTCCTCAGGTAATGTTTTTCTGTTTCTTTTGGGTATACATTCTTCTCTTCAGATCCTCTCAGGTTCAGGTTCAGGTTCAGGTTCACTATTTGCATTACTGTTCTTTTCTTATATTTTTTTATGTTCATCCGTTTTGGTATTAAAAGAATGGAAAATTTGAAGTGCTAGTGCTTTATTTCCCAAATGTTATCTAAAGATTGGAAACTAGATTTTAAATATTTGTTATATTCTCCTATAATTTATGAAATTGGTTTACTGGGAACTGTTAGTTGGATTTCTGTGAGCTATTGGACTATTTTTATCAGTTTGTGTGTGTATATATATGCCATATGTACCTGCTAAAAAAGAAAGAAATTGTTCCTCCGTCAATCTTGTTCCTAACTACATTAAGCGTTCCTATTTTAAGGCTAGTGTTAGGGATAGAAAGGGATATGCCCCCTCAAGGTTAGTCCTTTCAAATTTGAGATGTCCCGAAATATAGTACCTTTTGCAAAGTCAAAGTATAAATCTTTACAATTTTTCTTATATACGGTTATGAACATGTGTAAAAGAGGGAATAAAGGGGTTAATTTGGGGAATCATTGTCTTTTGATCTGAATTTGAATGCATAATTACATGTACCCTTAAAAAGTTTGGGATTCCCAAAAGGGTCTAACATTGTGGGAGGGAGCTAGTATTTGTTTTCTTCTAACATTAATTGCTTCCCCTGTGCTTGTACTGATGTATCTTTTGTTGTTTGTTTGTTTTGTTCATTTTTGTCTGGGTCTAAGTTCACTAGCAATCTGCAACCTCACTTTTGTTTCCTAGAACATTATGTTTTGCCTTCAAATTAATGTTTATAGTTTCCTAAAGTTTTTCTGAAGGAGAGGAACAAAATTAGGTTTTTCTTATTTTTCTTTTGTTGTAATAAAATAGGTTTGTCTTTTGGGAGGATGGTTAAAGGCATGAGTGGAGTTGGAAAAAAGATCAGGTTTGTTTCTCCTAATTTTTCATATTTTACTTGTCCAATTA